>JAVVLW010000107.1:0-25000 GCA_034401795.1 Chaetoderma sp. LZ-2023a | reverse complement strand
TAACCTGAAAGCTTGCTTATTGTAGGTTTGTGCTTATTTATAGGCCAAGCCAGCCCCGCCATCATGTGACGCGTGCCACAAGTTCGTCCGGGTCCTGTTTAAGGACCATGTCTGCTTTCGGTGTACGTTATGTAACCTTGACAATAGGTGTAATATATGTGCAGTGTGGTCCGTTGATATGATGATGAAGTTCCTTGCCCAGAAGGACTTGGCTGGGTCTGATGCGGGGTCAGGCGGACCGAAATTAAATCGTGGCGCGTCCGTTTCGGCCCTTGGGGGCGCTCCACATCTTCAGCTGGACGTGGCGGAGATGGCACCGCCGGCTTGGTTTGGTCCGGCTATGCAGGCCTTTCTGCATAGCGTTCTGCCCACGCTGGTGTCGTCCCTGCTGCCGAAAGTTGTTGGGCAGTCTCTCCCCATGCTTGGTTCGGACCCTGTCCTTGGACAGGGTTCTGGACTGGTCGCCGAGGGAGCCGTCTCGTACGGCCCCCTGGCAGTCCCGGCGGGCTCCGACCTGACGGGTTCTGTCTCTCTGCGACCACCTCCGGGTGGTCCAGTAGCGGTGGCCGGTCCGTCAGGCATGGGAGCCGTCCACCAGGACGGCTCCACAGTTTCCTCGTCTAGTGACGACTCTTCGGGGTCTGAAGATGAGGAGGCCGAGGAGGAGAGGTTGCTGCGGCCTGTGATGTCACGGGTGGAGAATATGGAGGTCGATACCGTCCTCCATCTGTCTGGCTTGACGCAAGCCAGGGCAGCGGCTCCGCTCATGGTTGAGGCCAATCTGGTACCGGGCACCAGTCCTGTGATGGTGGTTTGACACCAACCGACACGGTGACGGGTATGCCGGGCCAGGCGTGGTACTCGTCTATCTCGCCTGGTCCGCCGGTCAGACATGGGGTGCCGTTGGCTAGGGCTGCGCAATATACCGATACAATATTTAAAACCGATATCCTGCACTGACGGTTTCATAACCGATTATAAAAAATAAATATGGAAAAACCGAATATGAACATATTTTCAGTTTTTCGTATCAGGATTGTTAAAAATAAAAGATACTAACGAGCATGAAAAGCGTAATGAATAATAATGGCCATACTTTCTATTAAGCTACGTTCGGGGCAACTAATAATTGAACGTGGCCCAAATTGTGCATATTGTGTAACCCCATGTAACTCTGTACGCCGAGAGAAATTAAGCAGCGAAATAATTAAATAAATATCCACTTGTCTTTTCCCTGGTAGTCTCAGATAAATTTGCAATATAAAACACAATACTAACGCGGGAATTTGTCATTGAAATTTGTATCGGGGAAACATTTCTAAACAACGGCATCCATATTATTTATGTCACCAACAAATTAACATAATGCAAGGTCGTCCCAAAACTAAATCGCCCGAATGCATAAAAATCTCGCCAATTAATATAATGCTGAATACATTTTGCTGATTAGGATATAATTTTAAATAAAATTATTACTCAAACCGTTTTTAAAACGTTATCTTGTATACACAATATCATATTAACTTATGAAATTCGCGTTCGCAATATTACAGTTAATATTTTCTTCAAGGCATGATTTTGTCCTCGGAATTGGAAATGAAAGAAGAAAGGGAGATAATTACATCATAATTAATTACAATCACGTGATTTATGTCTTTTCGCAACCTGTTTTGCTGATTTATGATTAATTTTGACAAAATATTTATTTAACTGTGCATAATATTTAGGCGGTCTAATTAATAATTTCACTCCCGCGATGATGGATATTATAAGGTATATTAAGCTTTAAAGGCGTAAAACGTTACGAATGTATCAGGGCGTGGAAATACTTTGTTTTCATGCTATTTTTTATCATTTGAATTTTTTGTTTCATGCCCATAAAACCGATATTCAGTTAAAACCGATATGAGAAAGTCATATCGAAACCGATATGGCTGTAAGCCAAACCGCGCAGCCATACCGTTGGCGCCCGTGGCTGGCCACGGTTTCGTGTCTGCTATGGGTCCGCACAGTTTTCCGTGCGGGCCTACTCCATGGACTGGTGTGTTCCATGGGGTGGCGGCGGAACCGTATGGTACAGGAGTTCCTGGCGTGTCAGCCACGGCTCCTAGCCGGGAGGCCGTGGCTGGTAGGTCCGTGAACATGTCAATGGGTGTGTCCTCCTCGGAAATAGACTGGTCTGAGGCTCTGGCTTGGCTAGCCAGGGTAGACCCGTTTGTGGTTTCGACCACGGCCGAGGAGGATGCGCCCCGTCCATCGGTGGCATCGATCAGGACGGGGATCTTGCCCGCAGCCCGGATCCAGTCCATTGGACTGGATCCACGGTTTATTGAGTTGCTAGAGGCTCTTTATAGTAAGCAACTCATGACCAAGGGCCAGCTCCCTGCGGCCTCCAGGGAGGTGCGAGCGAGGTGTCATATTCCACGGGGGGAATACGACAGGTATGGTGTTGTACCGTCGGTTACCGAGGATGGGTTCTGGGTGTCCAGAGTGCTGGAGCGGGTGGCCCGCCCCGGCACTAGTGGACAAATCCCAGGGACACCACGAGGAAGTCCTGTCCCTTTGCGATGAGGGTGTGAGGGCAGCCATGAGTGCTGTCAACCATTCTTATCGCCTTCTTCAGTCGGTGTGGGCTGAAGCGGGGGCAGGCTACCCTGTGCCACCTGTGGCACTTTCGTGCGTGAATGACGGCCTGGTGCTGTCTATGGACCCACTGGCAAGGGTGCAGACGCATGTTACGAAGTCCAGGAGGCAAATGGTTCTTGACCATATGCGTCCGGCTACGGCTGTCAGGGAGCGTGTTCTTGGGACGCCCCTGACAGGCCCTAGCATCTTTGGTGGCCAGGCGCGGGCCATCTTAGAGGACACGGCTAGCATTGCGCAGAATCGGTTGGCGGTGAACCTACAGCTAGAGCTGGTGCGGCAAGCGCATGCACTAGGGGCTGTAGGGAAGCCGCTGACCGTGCAACCTTCCAAGAAGCAGAAGAAGCATAAAGGCAAGGCGAAAGATAAGCCTACTGCGGCTGCTGCTTCGTCTGGCTTTTCTCAGCCGCTGCCGGCGAAGAAAGCCAGGAAGGTTGTGGAGGCCCCTACCCTCCCCAATGTTGCTCCTGATCGCCCTAGAGGCGGAAAGGGGAAGGGTAAGTCCTCAAAGGGCGGAAAGAAGGGAGCGGATCGTACCTGAGGGTACGAGAGCTCCATTCGTATCCGCTTGGACCGCACCTGTAGGACAGGAACAGCGGTGCCAGTTAGACCAGCCGAGCCAAGACCGAAATGGTTCTCTCTCGTTAAGAGAGGGGGGAGCGTACTGCGAGCCGGACAACCCCATTAGGCGTCGAGGCATCTATAGTGGGTGGAAGGCTCATGCGTTTCGTCGAGGCTTGGTGAGGTGTGACGTCAGACAGTCTGGTCCTGGGATGATTATCCCAGGGATACATGCCGGAGTGGTGGGACTTTCCACCACAGAATCTGTCTTTGGCACCTGTCTGGACACCCGTACCAAGGGAACCAGACAAGTTAGAATCCATTCAAAACGAAGTGTCAGGTTTGCTTCTGAAGGGAGCAATAAAACCAGCAAACCAGAACACTCCAGGCTTCTATTCAAATATGTTCCTTGTTCCCAAGAGCACAGGGGGATGGAGACTCGTACTCAATCTCAGGCCATTAGATTGGTTTATCCATACGCCTCGGTTCCAGATGGAAACTCCGAGGTCGGTAATGGCAGGATTGAGGAAGGGAATGTGGTGCGTGTCAATCGATCTGAAAGATGCATATTTCCACATTCCAATGAACAGGAGTTGTCACAGGTTTCTGAGATTTGCGTTTCAGAATCAAGTATGGGATTTTATTGTCCTCCCATTCGGCCTGTCGACAGCTCCAAGGGTTTTGACAAGAGTGGTCCTTGCGGTGACAGCGTTTCTCAGAAAAGAGAACGTGACATTACACACCTACATAGACGATTGGCTGATCAAAGCAGACACGTCAGCCAGGTTAGAGGTGGATACTGCTCTGACTCTGAAGTTACTTTCTCAGAGCCCAGAGTGGTGTCTCTGTTAGCCATCCTCAAGAGTTTTCGAGTGAGAAACCACATTCAGGCGAGGAGGTTTCTTCAGATGCTGGGTATGATGGTCTCCATGGAGCAAGTGATCCCGTTCGCTGCTCTAATGAGAAGACCTATCCAGTTGTATCTGATGTCTCTGTGGAAACAGAGAACAGAACCCCTGTCAAAACTGTTGCCAGTTTTGGAGCCGATAATATTGCATCTTGTATGGTGGAAACAGCGTCAAAATCTCCTATTAGGGGTTTCGCTGCACCTACCTCGCCCCCAGCTGTCCGTGTACATGGATGCGTCGCTGGAAGGGTGGGGGGCCTGCCTGGGAGAACACCAGGTCTCGGGCACATGGACTCTCCTGGAGAGTCAGCTGCATATCAATCTGTTGGAAATGATGGCAGTGGAACTGGCGTTGGAAGAGTTTCTTCCGATGATCAGGGGCAAGGTGATATTGATACGGTTGGACAATTCGACGGTAGTATCATACATAAATCGCCAAGGCGGGACCAGGTCGCCCACTCTGTGTATCAAGGTGTGGCACTTGATTCAATGGTGCAGGAATTACTCGGTTGTTTTGAAAGCAGCTCACATTCCTGGGCGATTGAACAGTCTGGCGTATGCTTTGTCTCGCAGACAGAGAATTCTGCCAACAGAATGGTCCCTCAACCCTCCGGTTCTACGAAGGATCTTCGAGCATTGGGGCAAACCCAACGTGGACTTGTTCGCCACAAAGGAAAATGCTCAAATCATGACTTATGTCTCGCCGATTCCAGATCCAAATGCCGTCGATACAGACGCTCTGGCGATAAGCTGGAGAGGGATGCACGCTTACGCGTACCCACCCACCATTCTTCTACCGAAGGTTTTGGTGAAGGTCAGGGAGGAACCGTGTCTGGTCCTGCTAATAGCGCCGTATTGGCCGAGCAGGGCGTGGTTCACGGATCTTCTAGATCTGCTGGTGGAAAATCCTGTGCAGTTGCCCGAGATTCCGAACATAATCTCCCAGGCCAAGGGACGCTTCCTACACGAGTGTCCCGAAATGTTCAATGACTGCGTGGATGTTATCAAACAACGTTCCACGTCGGAAGGCTTTTCTCGACAGGCTGCTGATTTCATCGCGGCTGCGAGAAGGAGGTCAACCTTCAAGTCATATAACAACAAGGTTAACAGATTTGCAGACTGGTGTGAAGAAAAGGGTATTGATACCTTTCAATCCACTATCATCAAATAGCAGACTTTCTCTGTGAGCTGTTCTTTTGGGGACTAGCTCCCGTCACAGTTGCTGGATACAAGTCAGCTTTGGCATCAGTTATCCCTTGTCTAGCCAACAGGGATAGTCCAGAGGTGGCCCAGTTAAATGTGATGTTGAAGGGAATGAGCAATCTCCGACCGAGACAACCGGTAGTCATTCCAGCCTGGAGTCTATCTTTAGTGCTTAATGTACTGGCCAAGCACCCTTTCGAACTGTTGCGTTCGGCTAGTCTAAAGCATTTGACTCTAAAGGCGGTCTTTCTATTGGCAGCTTCCTCAGCTAGAAGGCGCAGTGAGATCCATGCGCTTTCGGCAGAGAGGAACCGATTTATTGTTTCTGGAGAAGGTCTGCGTCTTCTGCCAAGAGCAGAGGTTATGTCAAAGAACCAATCTTTGAGATATCCCGGCAAACCGATCATTATACCGAAGTTAACTAGGTTTGATCGTGATGCCAGTGTCTGGTGCCCGGTCCGTGCTTTGACTAAGTACAAGAAACGGACTGACTCGTTACGGTCGAACGATAGACATCTGTGGATCTGCCATAAAAAGTCTTATGGCGCCGCATCCATGGATACTATCTCTCGTTGGGTGGTCGAATGCATTCAGACTACTCAGGAGATGGCGACTGGGCACCAGGTGCAAGGCGTAAGGGCAGACAATGTCAGAGGAATAGCCGCCTCGACCGCCCTTTACAATGGTGTTCCGTTATAGGACATCATGGCCGTTGCACAATGGCACTGTGAGTCCTCATTCACGGATTACTATATGAGGGATGTGTCAGACTCAGCCAATCCGCTCGCTTTAGCTGTTTTGAAACGATAGTTAGTGACCACACTGCTTTTCACCCTTTTCTCACTTCGGTAAGAAAAGAACCTAAAGCAGGCATGGTCAGGCGAGAGGATGTCAACCAGATTGTGTCACTGATGGCCGAACCGGTGAATGGTTGGAGGCGGTACGTCTGAAGTCCAATTATCATAAGGTAATTCAATAGTGAGAGTTTTTTGTATTATGGATATGTATCATGTTCATTCATCTTATATATTCATGCTCATTCCCAGGCTAATACATGGAGTATGCAGGGAGCAGTTAACCCTCTTGGCATATTTGTGTTTTCAGGCGAGATACATGTTCGTTAGTTCTCTCCCTTTTCTTATGAGAAAAAAGGGGGGAGGACTGTGACGCGAATGTGATTCGGTTCCGTGAACTTGACGGTCCTTTTAGGTCTCCGTTAGTCAAGTTTGAAGTCTAAAATCTTTCTCCAAGGGGCAAAATTAGCATTTATGGCTTGCCCCTTCCCACCAGGTTACTGATCAAATCTGGTGTATATCAGAAGTAACAGAATGGTGAGTATTGATCGAAGGAGAATGCAGGAAATGTCAATTTCCCTTTCTCCGAGATCTAACAATACTCACCATTCTGTTACGGACCCAGCCTCCCAGCCCCACGGAGGCAAGCCATAGTTTTCTCTTGTTTGGTGGCTATGCAAACAATATGAGCTCTATGGTAAACGGGTACTCGGCAGTTGGGAGCCGAGTACCCGGTTCCCAGGAGTCGGTAAAGCTTTCTAAGTCTATAATCCTAGAGCCGCTGTCAGGGCCAGCTGTATATCAGAAGTAACAGAATGGTGAGTATTGTTAGATCTCGGAGAAAGGGAAATTGACATTTCCTGCAAATAGCACCGTATTGGCCAAGCAGGGCGTGGTTCACGGATCTTCTAGATCTGCTGGTGGAAAATCCAGTGCAGCTGCCCGAGATTCCGAACATAATCTCCCAGGCCAAGGGACGCTTCCTACACGAGCGTCCCGAAATGTTCAAATTGACTGCGTGGATGTTATCAAACAACGTTCCACGTCGGAAGGCTTTTCTCGACAAGCTGCTGATTTCATCGCGGCTGCGAGAAGGAGGTCAACCTTCAAGCCATATAACAACAAGGTTAACAGATTTGCAGACTGGTGTGAAGAAAAGGGTATTGATACCTTTCAATCCACTATTCAGCAAATAGCAGACTTTCTCTGTGAGCTGTTCTTTTCAGGACTAGCTCCCGTCACAATTGCTGGGTACAAGTCAGCTTTGGCATCAGTTATCCCTTGTCTAGCCAACAGGGATAGTCCAGAGGTGGCCCAGTTAAATGTGATGGTGAAGGGAATGAGCAATCTCCGACCGAGACAACCGTTAGTCATTCCAGCCTGGAGTCTATCTTTAGTGCTTAATGTACTGGCCAAGCACCCTTTCGAACCGTTGCGTTTGGCTAGTCTAAAGCATTTGACTCTAAAGGCGGTTTTTCTATTGGCAGCTTCCTCAGCTAGAAGGCGCAGTGGGATCCATGCGCTTTCGGCAGAGAGGGACCGATTTATTGTCTCCGGAGAGGGTCTGCGTCTTCTGCCAAGAGCAGAGTTTATGTCAAAGAATCAATCTTTGAGATATCCCGGCAAACTGATCATAATACCGAAGTTAACTAGGTTTGATCGTGATGCCAGTGTCTGGTGCCCGGTCCGTGCTTTGACTAAGTACAGAAAACGGACTGACTCGTTACGGTCGAACGATAGACATCTGTGGATCTGCCATAAAAAGCCTTATGGCGCCGCATCCATGGATGCTATCTCTCATTGGGTAGTCGAATGCATTCAGACTACTCATGAGATGGCAACTGGGCACCAGGTGCAGGGCACAAGGGCACACGATGTTAGAGGAATAGCCGCCTCGACTGCCCTTTACAGTGGTGTTCCGTTAGAGGACATCATGGCCATTGCACAATGGCACTGTGAGTCCTCATTTACGGATTACTATATGAGGGATGTGTCAGACTCAGCCAATCCACTGTTTTGAGACGATAGTTAAGTGACCACACTGCTTTTCACCCTTTTTTCACTTTGGTACAAAAAGAACCTAAAGCATGCATAGTCGAGCGTGAGGATGACAACCAGATTGTGTCACTGATGGCCGGACCAGTGAATGGTTGGAGGCGGTACGTCTGAAGTCTGATTATCATAAGGTAATTCATTAGTGAGAGTTTTTTGTATTATGTCTATATATCATGTTTATTCATCTTATATATTGATGCTCATTCCCAGGCTAATACATGTGGATATGCAAGGAGCACTTAGCCCTCTTGGCATATTTGTGTTTCAGGCGAGATACATGTTCGTGAGTTCTCTCCCTTTTCTTAGGAGAAAAAGGGGGGGGGGGACAGTGACGCGAATGTGATTCGGTTCCGATAACTTGACGGTCCTTTTAGGTCTCCGTTAGTCAAGTTTGAAGTCTAAAATCTTTCTCCAAGGGGCAAAATTAGCATTTATGGCTTGCCCCTTCCCACCAGGTTACTGATCAAATCTGGTGTATATCAGAAGTAACAGAATGGTGAGTATTGATCGAAGGAGAATGCAGGAAATGTCAATTTCCCTTTCTCCGAGATCTAACAATACTCACCATTCTGTTACGGACCCAGCCTCCCAGCCCCACGGAGGCAAGCCATAGTTTTCTCTTGTTTGGTGGCTATGCAAACAATATGAGCTCTATGGTAAACGGGTACTCGGCAGTTGGGAGCCGAGTACCCGGTTCCCAGGAGTCGGTAAAGCTTTCTAAGTCTATAATCCTAGAGCCGCTGTCAGGGCCAGCTGTATATCAGAAGTAACAGAATGGTGAGTATTGTTAGATCTCGGAGAAAGGGAAATTGACATTTCCTGCAAATAGCACCGTATTGGCCAAGCAGGGCGTGGTTCACGGATCTTCTAGATCTGCTGGTGGAAAATCCAGTGCAGCTGCCCGAGATTCCGAACATAATCTCCCAGGCCAAGGGACGCTTCCTACACGAGCGTCCCGAAATGTTCAAATTGACTGCGTGGATGTTATCAAACAACGTTCCACGTCGGAAGGCTTTTCTCGACAAGCTGCTGATTTCATCGCGGCTGCGAGAAGGAGGTCAACCTTCAAGCCATATAACAACAAGGTTAACAGATTTGCAGACTGGTGTGAAGAAAAGGGTATTGATACCTTTCAATCCACTATTCAGCAAATAGCAGACTTTCTCTGTGAGCTGTTCTTTTCAGGACTAGCTCCCGTCACAATTGCTGGGTACAAGTCAGCTTTGGCATCAGTTATCCCTTGTCTAGCCAACAGGGATAGTCCAGAGGTGGCCCAGTTAAATGTGATGGTGAAGGGAATGAGCAATCTCCGACCGAGACAACCGTTAGTCATTCCAGCCTGGAGTCTATCTTTAGTGCTTAATGTACTGGCCAAGCACCCTTTCGAACCGTTGCGTTTGGCTAGTCTAAAGCATTTGACTCTAAAGGCGGTTTTTCTATTGGCAGCTTCCTCAGCTAGAAGGCGCAGTGGGATCCATGCGCTTTCGGCAGAGAGGGACCGATTTATTGTCTCCGGAGAGGGTCTGCGTCTTCTGCCAAGAGCAGAGTTTATGTCAAAGAATCAATCTTTGAGATATCCCGGCAAACTGATCATAATACCGAAGTTAACTAGGTTTGATCGTGATGCCAGTGTCTGGTGCCCGGTCCGTGCTTTGACTAAGTACAGAAAACGGACTGACTCGTTACGGTCGAACGATAGACATCTGTGGATCTGCCATAAAAAGCCTTATGGCGCCGCATCCATGGATGCTATCTCTCATTGGGTAGTCGAATGCATTCAGACTACTCATGAGATGGCAACTGGGCACCAGGTGCAGGGCACAAGGGCACACGATGTTAGAGGAATAGCCGCCTCGACTGCCCTTTACAGTGGTGTTCCGTTAGAGGACATCATGGCCATTGCACAATGGCACTGTGAGTCCTCATTTACGGATTACTATATGAGGGATGTGTCAGACTCAGCCAATCCACTGTTTTGAGACGATAGTTAAGTGACCACACTGCTTTTCACCCTTTTTTCACTTTGGTACAAAAAGAACCTAAAGCATGCATAGTCGAGCGTGAGGATGACAACCAGATTGTGTCACTGATGGCCGGACCAGTGAATGGTTGGAGGCGGTACGTCTGAAGTCTGATTATCATAAGGTAATTCATTAGTGAGAGTTTTTTGTATTATGTCTATATATCATGTTTATTCATCTTATATATTGATGCTCATTCCCAGGCTAATACATGTGGATATGCAAGGAGCACTTAGCCCTCTTGGCATATTTGTGTTTCAGGCGAGATACATGTTCGTGAGTTCTCTCCCTTTTCTTAGGAGAAAAAGGGGGGGGGACAGTGACGCGAATGTGATTCGGTTCCGATAACTTGACGGTCCTTTTAGGTCTCCGTTAGTCAAGTTGTTAAGTCTAAATCTTTCTCCAAGGGGCAAAAGTAGCATTTATGGCTTGCCCCTTCCCACCAGGTTACTGATCAAATCTGGTGTGTATCAGAAGTAACAGAATGGTGAGTATTGATCGAAGGAGAATGCAGGAAATTTCAATTTCCCTTTCTCCGAGATCTAACAATACTCACCATTCTGTTACGGACCCAGCCTCCCAGCCCCACGGAGGCAAGCCATGGATTTCTCTTGTTTGATGGCTATGCAAACAATATGAGCTCTATGGTAGACGGGTACTCAGCAGTTGGGAGCCGAGTACCCGGTTCCAAGGAGTCGGTAAAGCTTTCTAAGTCTATAGTCCTAGAGCCAGCTGTCAAGGCCAGCTGTATATCAGAAGTAACAGAATGGTGAGTATTGTTAGATCTCGGAGAAAGGGAAATTGAAATTTCCTGCAGTTTGTTCCCACCGTCCACTGATTTATCATCATGTCAGATTTTATTGCCAAAGTAGATTAAATATTTAAGATATGTATTATGTGCTCTGACATCTATGCTCTTAAAGATATTTTGAAATGTATTTGATTGAAAGTTGTTGCTGCCTTAGGCAGCAATGAAAGTTGTTGCTGCCTAAGGCAGCAATGACTTTCAGTCAAATTATTTTTAAAATCAACTCCAGCTCACCCTACCCCTGCTGCTAACTTGGTGATTCAGCCAGATGCGCATGTGTTAAATGGATTGTGTGGTGGTGGGGAATAACCTGCTATAAAGACCACCTACCTGCCTTTAGAGACCATTTTCTTCAATTGTATTTAAACCTCTAGTAACCGTCTGACTGAGTTTTTGCAGACAACATATTCCAAAGTTTATATCACTGAACCTGATAAATTTTTTGAAAACAATTGGACCAAAAGTTGTTGGTGGCTAAGCCGCCAACAACTTTCAGTCGAATTGTTTTCAAAATATTCAACAAGTCAAGAGCTTTTAAAAATTGAAATTATTGGCTGCACTGGCTTGCAGCAGTGAGACAGTTAAGAAACCAGCTGTAGTTAGCACTGATATCATCTATTTTCACTTAAACATTGTTCAAAATCACTAATGCTAAAAAACAGTCCACAGATTTTTGTCAATATCTCGAAAACTAAACCATTTGACTGAAAGTCATTGGAAGTGACACCGATGGATGTAAAACTTAAGTAAGATTAGTTGAAATGCCAATGTTCCAGGTGAGCGATACAGGCCCATTGGGCCTCTTGTATTTGACATGAAGCATCCTTAAGGCATAGAGAATCAAGTTTGTTCAAATGAACCCGATCAGCCAATTTGGCTGGCTACCATCTTGGATTTCGGCCGATTTTTAGAAATGTTTTAAAAAATCTCCTCCCAGTTGAGGGATCGATTCAAAACTCACGAAATATGATCTAGGGTAAGCGCTGAATCAAGATTGTTCAAGGGAACTTGATTGACCAAATAGTCAAATGGTCTAAACGGCCATTAGAAATTTGTCACCAAAATGACTTACAACCGGTAAAAACTTAAACCACCAAAAAGTTTTCAAAGAACTGCCAAAAACGGACACAACCGGTAAAACTTCCACAACCGGTAAAAATGACCACAACCGCCAAAAATGGCTCAACCGCCAAAACCCACAAACGGTAAAAAATACACAACCACCAAAATACGGACACACCCGCCAAAAAGGTCCAACCGGTAAAAAAGTCACAACCGGTAAACTCGACCCCAACCAGCAAAATACAGTTCAACCGGTAAAAATTGTTGGACCAAACCTCCAAAAATTTCAAATGGCAGAACCGGCAATCTGGTTTTTCTCTGTCCATGTATGGTCAATTTCGACCGAATCCATAGGCTCGCCCAGAAAGGGTATAAAAAGGGATGAAAATTTCAGTCCAGATCATTCAGACTTTTGGTCTCACATCGCGACCAAGCGTCAGGCTAAATACCTTCTAGTAGCTCATATTACTGACTACGTTGTTATTTACTGTCTTTGAACAATGGATTCATCCAGCAAAACATTGCCACGAGAAACGGAGATTGTTACAATACCTTCGTTGTCCGCACTGAGCCTAAACTCAGTGGATTCGGACACTCTACTTGCCAGGTCCAAAACAGACCTGAACACCACCATTAAACCATCACGGTCAGCACCACCGGCAACTGTAGGAGTGGCTAGCTCTTCAGCAGTGGATCCTCAAAGGCCACAAGCTGTCAGAGCACAGAAAAGAAGAAGGGTTGAAGAAGATAGCACACCATCAGCATCCACCAGGGACCAGGCTGATGGCAGCGCCGCCAAGTACCAGAAACCGGCGATCGCAGACCAACATCTGGGAGCATACGGGCTATGGCGCAATGCAGCCTGCCGGCTGACTAAGCTAGAGTTCCAACTAGAGAGGTTGGAGGAGTCCCTGAAGGACCGCTCGCCTCCTAGCATGCTCCTCACCAGGGTAACATGGAACCCAGAGAGGGAGAATGACGATTTCAAAAAACAATGGCTGAACCGCATCAAGGAATTTGAAATGTCATTAACCCAGTCCCTGTTCAACCACACGAGCAGGAAACTGGAAGACCAATACCAGATCATGAGCGGTTTCAAAACCGCTTTCGAACGAGGTTTCGACCACCAGAGAGGCAGAACTGGCCATAGCAGCCACCACAGTCAGACACAGCCGTTTGCACCGGTCTCCAAGTCCGAGACGCAAAACACCAAAGAGGAAACAGGACCGCCAACAGAAGAGACAGTCCAGGGGAAACAACCGCCAACCCTCCAGAAGGCCAGGGCCAAATTACCAGCAACAGGCAACTGACCGGAGGAACAATCGGGACACCAACAGTAGCAGGTCGACAGAATCAAGGAGCGCAAGAGCACTTGAGAATCTGCTCCAGGCAGTCAAAAATCTGACAGAGGCGCGCAGATGACTACTCCACTGTCCTAAGAAAGCAAACTTTCTTTCTCAATATTATAAGCTTACATATAATACTTATTTTTCACAACCGCTTCTGCCTGTCTGTAACTGTAACAACAATGCAGTCATTAAAGACTCAGAAATGTACTCATCCTCGTTTGTCTTTAACCAATCAAATTCCCCACTAACCATGGCAACCATCAGTCTTCTTGATAAAGGTTTAGGATTCAGTCCTACGGTTTCAGAACCAAACATGGGCAGCCTCTATACTGATTTACAGGCCTTTTTCAGACGCATGCGCCTGAAACACTTCACCTCCCACCCACACACCCCACACGCACGCCCACAACAGGGAACCGGTGCGACATTCCCTCCCATAGCACCAGCTCCACCAACATTCCATGACGTCAAAATCAGAAAATTTGGCGCCAAAAAAACTTCAATGCCACCTCCAACCTTGGATGCGCCATTTGAAGCTTTTTTCAAAGCAATCAGGTACGAATTTAGTAGACACGTTCACCACAGAACTAATACCAGCAATCTGAGTGAGCAGGAACAGTCAGCTCTAGTGCAACTCCAGCACAACCACACAATAGTGGTAAAAAAAGCTGACAAAGGGCAAGCAACCGTCATCCAAAACACAACAGATTACATAGCAGAAGCAAATCACCAGCTAGCGGATGAACGGTTCTATACAAAGGTTGAACAAGATCTAACAAATAAACACACAAAACTGGTTGAAAAATGACTAGACCAACTAGTCAGAGACAAGGAAATTGATGCTACAACTGCCAGTAGATTAATTCCAAACCCTCTAATAACGGCCAGATCCTACCCAAAGTGCACAAAAAGAAGCAAAATGGCCTAGTTCCCGGCAGACCTATCATCAGCGGTATAGGCTGGCAGACGGAGCTGATAAGCAGTTTCGTGGATGAACACATCAAAGTGCACGTCACTAAGACCAAATCGTATGTGAAAGACACCACAGATTTCATAAACCAGATTGAAGCCGTTGGCAAAACAAAGCCCGGCACTTTTCTGGTGACCATGGACGTCACATCACTATACACAAACATCCCCAACAACGAGGGACTCAGAGCAGTAGCCAGATTCTGCCACAAGTATGGAGTACCAGGTGATCTATCAATCAGAGGTCTTCTCAACCTCCTAAAACGTGTCTTAGAGAGTCGGTAAAGCTTTCTAAGTCTATAGTCCTAGAGCCAGCTGTCAAGGCCAGCTGTATATCAGAAGTAACAGAATGGTGAGTATTGTTAGATCTCGGAGAAAGGGAAATTGAAATTTCCTGCAGTTTGTTCCCACCGTCCACTGATTTATCATCATGTCAGATTTTATTGCCAAAGTAGATTAAATATTTAAGATATGTATTATGTGCTCTGACATCTATGCTCTTAAAGATATTTTGAAATGTATTTGATTGAAAGTTGTTGCTGCCTTAGGCAGCAATGAAAGTTGTTGCTGCCTAAGGCAGCAATGAAAGTTGTTGCTGCCTAAGGCAGCAATGACTTTCAGTCAAATTATTTTTAAAATCAACTCCAGCTCACCCTACCCCTGCTGCTAACTTGGTGATTCAGCCAGATGCGCATGTGTTAAATGGATTGTGTGGTGGTGGGGAATAACCTGCTATAAAGACCACCTACCTGCCTTTAGAGACCATTTTCTTCAATTGTATTTAAACCTCTAGTAACCGTCTGACTGAGTTTTTGCAGACAACATATTCCAAAGTTTATATCACTGAACCTGATAAATTTTTTGAAAACAATTGGACCAAAAGTTGTTGGTGGCTAAGCCGCCAACAACTTTCAGTCGAATTGTTTTCAAAATATTCAACAAGTCAAGAGCTTTTAAAAATTGAAATTATTGGCTGCACTGGCTTGCAGCAGTGAGACAGTTAAGAAACCAGCTGTAGTTAGCACTGATATCATCTATTTTCACTTAAACATTGTTCAAAATCACTAATGCTAAAAAACAGTCCACAGATTTTTGTCAATATCTCGAAAACTAAACCATTTGACTGAAAGTCATTGGAAGTGACACCGATGGATGTAAAACTTAAGTAAGATTAGTTGAAATGCCAATGTTCCAGGTGAGCGATACAGGCCCATTGGGCCTCTTGTATTTGACATGAAGCATCCTTAAGGCATAGAGATTCAAGTTTGTTCAAATGAACCCGATCAGCCAATTTGGCTGGCTACCATCTTGGATTTCGGCCGATTTTTAGAAATGTTTTAAAAAATCTCCCAGTTGAGGGATCGATTCAAAACTCACGAAATATGATCTAGGGTAAGCGCTGAATCAAGATTGTTCAAGGGAACTTGATTGACCAAATAGTCAAATGGTCTAAACGGCCATTAGAAATTTGTCACCAAAATGACTTACAACCGGTAAAAACTTAAACCACCAAAAAGTTTTCAAAGAACTGCCAAAAACGGACACAACCGGTAAAACTTCCACAACCGGTAAAAATGACCACAACCGCCAAAAATGGCTCAACCGCCAAAACCCACAAACGGTAAAAAATACACAACCACCAAAATATGGACACAACCGCCAAAATACGGACACACCCGCCAAAAAGGTCCAACCGGTAAAAAAGTCACAACCGGTAAACTCGACCCCAACCAGCAAAATACAGTTCAACCGGTAAAAATTGTTGGACCAAACCTCCAAAAATTTCAAATGGCAGAACCGGCAATCTGGTTTTTCTCTGTCCATGTATGGTCAATTTCGACCGAATCCATAGGCTCGCCCAGAAAGGGTATAAAAAGGGATGAAAATTTCAGTCCAGATCATTCAGACTTTTGGTCTCACATCGCGACCAAGCGTCAGGCTAAATACCTTCTAGTAGCTCATATTACTGACTACGTTGTTATTTACTGTCTTTGAACAATGGATTCATCCAGCAAAACATTGCCACGAGAAACGGAGATTGTTACAATACCTTCGTTGTCCGCACTGAGCCTAAACTCAGTGGATTCGGACACTCTACTTGCCAGGTCCAAAACAGACCTGAACACCACCATTAAACCATCACGGTCAGCACCACCGGCAACCGTAGGAGTGGCTAGATCTTCAGCAGTGGATCCTCAAAGGCCACAAGCTGTCAGAGCACAGAAAAGAAGAAGGGTTGAAGAAGATAGCACACCATCAGCATCCACCAGGGACCAGGCTGATGGCAGCGCCGCCAAGTACCAGAAACCGGCGATCGCAGACCAACATCTGGGAGCATACGGGCTATGGCGCAATGCAGCCTGCCGGCTGACTAAGCTAGAGTTCCAACTAGAGAGGTTGGAGGAGTCCCTGAAGGACCGCTCGCCTCCTAGCATGCTCCTCACCAGGGTAACATGGAACCCAGAGAGGGAGAATGACGATTTCAAAAAACAATGGCTGAACCGCATCAAGGAATTTGAAATGTCATTAACCCAGTCCCTGTTCGACCACACGAGCAGGAAACTGGAAGACCAATACCAGATCATGAGCGGTTTCAAAACCGCTTTCGAACGAGGTTTCGACCACCAGAGAGGCAGAACTGGCCATAGCAGCCACCACAGTCAGACACAGCCGTTTGCACCGGTCTCCAAGTCCGAGACGCAAAACACCAAAGAGGAAACAGGACCGCCAACAGAAGAGACAGTCCAGGGGAAACAACCGCCAACCCTCCAGAAGGCCAGGGCCAAATTACCAGCAACAGGCAACTGACCGGAGGAACAATCGGGACACCAACAGTAGCAGGTCGACAGAATCAAGGAGCGCAAGAGCACTTGAGAATCTGCTCCAGGCAGTCAAAAATCTGACAGAGGCGCGCAGATGACTACTCCACTGTCCTAAGAAAGCAAACTTTCTTTCTCAATATTATAAGCTTACATATAATACTTATTTTTCACAACCGCTTCTGCCTGTCTGTAACTGTAACAACAATGCAGTCATTAAAGACTCAGAAATGTACTCATCCTCGTTTGTCTTTAACCAATCAAATTCCCCACTAACCATGGCAACCATCAGTCTTCTTGATAAAGGTTTAGGATTCAGTCCTACGGTTTCAGAACCAAACATGGGCAGCCTCTATACTGATTTACAGGCCTTTTTCAGACGCATGCGCCTGAAACACTTCACCTCCCACCCACACACCCCACACGCACGCCCACAACAGGGAACCGGTGTGACATTCCCTCCCATAGCACCAGCTCCACCAACATTCCATGACGTCAAAATCAGAAAATTTGGCGCCAAAAAAACTTCAATGCCACCTCCAACCTTGGATGCGCCATTTGAAGCTTTTTTCAAAGCAATCAGGTACGAATTTAGTAGACACGTTCACCACAGAACTAATACCAGCAATCTGAGTGAGCAGGAACAGTCAGCTCTAGTGCAACTCCAGCACAACCACACAATAGTGGTAAAAAAAGCTGACAAAGGGCAAGCAACCGTCATCCAAAACACAACAGATTACATAGCAGAAGCAAATCACCAGCTAGCGGATGAACGGTTCTATACAAAGGTTGAACAAGATCTAACAAATAAACACACAAAACTGGTTGAAAAATGACTAGACCAACTAGTCAGAGACAAGGAAATTGATGCTACAACTGCCAGTAGATTAATTCCAAACCCTCTAATAACGGCCAGATCCTACCCAAAGTGCACAAAAAGAAGCAAAATGGCCTAGTTCCCGGCAGACCTATCATCAGCGGTATAGGCTGGCAGACGGAGCTGATAAGCAGTTTCGTGGATGAACACATCAAAGTGCACGTCACTAAGACCAAATCGTATGTGAAAGACACCACAGATTTCATAAACCAGATTGAAGCCGTTGGCAAAACAAAGCCCGGCACTTTTCTGGTGACCATGGACGTCACATCACTATACACAAACATCCCCAACAACGAGGGACTCAGAGCAGTAGCCAGATTCTGCCACAAGTATGGAGTACCAGGTGATCTATCAATCAGAGGTCTTCTCAACCTCCTAAAACGTGTCTTAGAATGCAATAATTTCGAGTTTAATGGCAAACATGGAAGCAAAGCTGCATGCACCTTTGCATGCATCTTTATGGCGGCTCTAGAAGAAAAACTCCTACAAGCGGCTCCCCACAAGCCAGCCTTCTATGTCAGATACATAGATGACATATTCATGTTTTGGGAACATGGCAAACCCGCCCTAGATGGATTTGTCACATACATGAATGCAGAGCACCATAGCATCAAATTCACAATGGAGTCTTCAAAAACACATGTTTCTTTCCTTGACACCATGGTCAAACAAACAGAAGAACATGTCATCATTTTTTACCTCTACACAAAACCAACAGACACCCACGGCTACCTCCACTACGATTCAGCACACCCCTCCTCCTGCAAGGATTCGTCCCCATATGGACAACTCCTCAGGTTGAGACGCATCTGTAGTCAAATACAAGACTACGACAAAAATAGTATCATTCTACAAGGATACTTTGAAGCAAGGGGTTACCCTATCAAAATTCTCAACGAATCCAGGGCAAAAGCCAGATCAAAGGACAGACACCGCATCCTCCACCTACCACCAAAGACAACCGCCACAAACACTCTACAGAGGCCCATTTTCGTCTGCGAGTTCACACGAACTGGCATTTTTCTGAAGAAAACCATCAAGAAGTTCTGGCCAATCCTGGAAGCTAGCAGCAAATGCAGAAAGGCTTTCCCAGAGCCTCCTCTCTTCGGTTATAGAAGAAACAAAACAATCAAAGATATGATTGTCAGGGCTAAACTTCCATCAGATAACGAGAAACTCTACGCACCTTCAAAATCAGAATCCAAGAACATCTGAGATCGATATCAAACCTCCACAGGAATGAACGATACGACACACCCGTATCCAGACATTTCAATAAACATGGACATTCTAGAACTGACATGCAGTTTAGAATTATCCATGTACCCTCATCAGACCCAGACAATGAAAACTCCACCCCATGGAGAAAACAGAAGGAATGTCATTGGATACACCAGCTCCTCATAATGGAGCCTATGGGTATAAACCAAGCCGGATAAGGGACGCTTCTCCCCTGGACCAACACACCCACCACGGACGGACACGGTCAGTATGTCGTTATTAAACAATATATAATTAGCAACTAAGGGCAATTAAGGTTTGTGCAAGAGAAGTTGATTCGTCAAAAAACATGTCCGCGGTGGACCAATCAAAATATAGTGTGTTTGGCAGCCATATTGAATTTTTTTATTTGATGGATTTTGAGGCCGAAATTCATTTTATATAGGTTTTTGGGTATTCTGATCTCAAATTTGCAATTTTCGAAACTGTCGGATAAATGGTTTGGCAGCCATCTTGGATCATTTTCCCGCCAAAAGCTCCCATACTGAAGCAATGGGAAATTTAAAATGTCTTCTCGAGAACTACTGGGCCATCTTGGATTTCGGCCGATTTTTAGAAATGTCTTTAAAAATCTCGTCTCCGAAATGGCTTGGGGAATCGATTCAAAACTTATGAAACCTCATCTGGGCAAAGAGGTAAGCCAAGCTTGTTTAAGACGACTTGATTGACCGAATGGTTTGGCAGCCATCTTGGATGACCTGGTTTTCCCGAAAACTACTACTCCAGAACCGCTGAATGGATCAGGCCAAAATTTGGGAGATATGATTAGGGACTACGGGCCATTAAAGTTTGTTCAAGGGAAGTTGCTCCGTCAAAAAACATATCCGCCGTGGGCCAATCAAAATGTAGCATGTTTGGCGGGCATAGTGGATTTTTTTATCTGATGGATTTTGAGGCCAAAATTGGTTCTATATATGTTTTTGGGTATTCTAAGCTCAAATTTGTAATTTTCGAAACTGTCGGATAAATGGTTTGGTGGCCATCTTGGATAATTTTCTCGTCAAAAGCTCCCATGCTAAAGCAATGGGAAATTAAAAATATGTTCTTGAGATCTACCATGCCGATTTCAATTATATTTGGCAGGAAGCATCCTTAGGGCATAAGGATCCAAGTTTGTTCAAATGAACCCGATCGACCAATTTGCCCAGCGGCCATTTTGGATTTTGGCCGATTTCAGGAAATGTCTTTAAAAATCTCCGAAACCACTTGGGAAATCTTCATCTAGGCCAACAGGTAAGCCAATTTTGTTCAAGAGGACTTGATTGACCAAATGGTTCGGCGACCATCTTGGATGACCTGGTTTTCACGAAAATGACTCCTCCAGAACTGCTGAAGGGATCGGGCCGAAATTTGGGCCATTAAAATTTGTTCAAGGGAAGTTGATCCATCAAAAAAACATGGGCGCCATGGGGCAATCAAAATGTAATGTGTTTGGCAGCCATATTGCACTTGCAAAAATGTCCACAAACCCATTTAAAAGACTGCTAAACCACCCACCAACAATTTTGACAAAAATTGATGGTGCTCCAGGTGAGTGACACAGGCCTCTTGTCAATGGAAATTATTTAGATCTCTCAATGTTCTAGTATCTGGCCAGGTTTGAAGAGAATTGGAAGAAACCCACGGAGAAAACAGTGTTCAGATATTGCTCCTATAGGTTTACTATGGGGATATAAGGGCATAATGGTACATAAAAGCTGATTTCTCGAAAGCTGCTGAATGGATCAACTTCACATTTAATACCAAATCCAGGCAGTGTAAGACCTAGAAGTTCACCAAATTTCAAGTCAATCGGAGACAAGCAAATTTTGGCAGCCATTTTGAAAAATAAAAAAAAATTTCAACGTTCTGCTATCCAGATTTCATTTCTGCAAAACGCTAAAACTGGTATTCTTGGCCCCAAAATGTGAGTTTGGTGGCCATTTTGAAAAAAATTTGTTTTTGCAAAAGTCCTCCATTTTAACATCCTAACCAAGTATGGTAGTGATCTGATCAAAACTCTTTTTTGCAATTATCACCTGCTTGATGCATATTTATTTATTTAATACCGCCATAGAATAGAGACAATTACAGGATGCCTCCAAATCTGATACTTAGAACCCATTCTATACACACATGGTGTTTGCAACAATATGTAAGTATACGTATAGTATAGCCACTACATTTTAATTAGATAATTTAACAGAAAATGTTTGATGCATTGGTCAGCAACACCATTCAGTCAAATTATTCTCAAAATATTCATCATATTTCATATTTAGCTCACTAAATGATCCTAAATATTCAGAATGAACTAGACCCAAGCATATGGGGATAGATTCAAACTAGATAGTGTATGTAATTTACTAGTTTGAAACAAAAATATAACAAGAATCCTTTCACATTAACTAGAAAATAACAAATGAATATAACTTTTATTTTTCTGGGTGTAGTTTTTTAAATGTTTGCTGGATATATATGTTTAACCATTTTATCTTCACAGAGCGATATTATAAAATTATTTAAATGAAGAAGGATTTTGTTGACTGACAGCTAAACCACACACACAGGCCTCAGTCTTGAAAACATCAGAAAGATGTCAATAAATAAATAAACAACCAATTACCACACAGAGACATATCTGGCTTTTATAATGTTCTAGACAATAGACTGGCAAAGTACCATTTATGATAGCCAAATAGTAAATATTTTAGCCACATCTTTACTTCGATGTCACTTGTGAACGTGTTTGCAGTTAGTCATCAGTTAATACTATCGATTTTACAGTCCAGGTAAAATATGGTCTTGATATAAAGGCAGTAACAGCTTTCAGTCTTCTTCTTTTCGTTCGCTGATCATACCGCCAGTCCTCTAAGTGACTATCGACATGATCATAAGCGTTTCAGTCATATTACCGGTAGTTTCAAAATATTCTACAACGTAAACATGAATGTTTGCTTTGCAATTGTAATGCTGGAATTAGTTGGGATTCAGCCAATCATGAAAATTAAACTAATTTTAATCATTAGCCAATGATTTAGCTAATTCTTCTATTCATTAGCCAGATTTCAGTTTTGGGTTAATAACAACATAATGGGGCGTGTCCGCCTGTGGTGGGCGTGTTGGTCCAGGGAAGATGCATCCCTTATCCTGCACACATTGACGTCATACCTATTGTCATCACCTCGCATCTTTTAAAGATGCTTTTCAATATGGCATTTTTACATGGACTTCAGCACAACGCTATTTCCTCCTTTTTAAAATTTAAATTTAATTACTTTATATAAAAGAACAACAAAGACACATACTCACAGAGTTGTCGTGCTTCTTTATTTTATTCATTTTATATTTTTCAAAACTAATTTTGAAACACAAATTTTTTTTCATAACTTCAATATCTAACCAGTTTTGATTTTGACTTTGTGTAACCGTGATACATATTTCACCGTTGAATACACCAACCCATTTAGACTAGGCAAGGATGTCCTACACACACCATGTCTATCAATCCAAACACCCACACCATAGTTGCCATATCAAAAGTGGAGCCCAAAAATGCCCACTCCCAGTTGACAAAACTTTGCCTCTGATGAGTTCCGCTCAAGGAATGAAACGCCATGAAGTCTGACTCAAAAACAGTGATAAATACACATGATCATTGCCCATACAAACAGCCAAAAAATCTCCACTAAAGGAGCAATACCTCTACGAACTTGACCTACAGAAACCCTTAGAAATTTATCACCAAAATGACCTACAACCGGTAAAAAACCTAAACCGCCAAAAATAAGTTTTTCAAACCGGCAAAATGGATACAACCTGTAAAAAATGACCATCTTGGATTTCCGAAAATGTCCAGGAAATTATTTACATACTACATCTCATAAACCGTAATATAACCACCAAGCCGAATTCAACCAAACTTGGTGGGAAGGATCCTAGAATGGTAAGATTCAGGACTTCTGCTCGCCTTGGAACTAAGATGTCCAGGAAATTGTTTAACCCCTATCACTCTTATGTCAAAATTTATAATTTTTAATTAAATTAAAGGATGAACTGGTGTTCATTTTTCAATAAATATGGTGGAAGATGGTGTTGTCATAGACAGCAACACCATCCACCAAAATTGTTGAAAAATGAGCACCAGTTTCTTTACTATTGACTTGGTAAAAGATAGAATGTTGACATCAGAGTGGTAAGGATTACAAGACTGTTTGCTACTCATTAACCACTGGAATATGTTCAACAAAATTCTCATGACATAGCCAAACAGATTCTTATCTTATATATAGACATGATCGAGAAAGATGTCATTGGATGATGGTCCAGTTGAATGGTACATACCCTTGAACTGCTTGTTCTCAAACATACCAATGGTATCTGGATGTTTCATATTTCAAGTCGGACTGGCTAAACATAGTTACAGTGACTACAGGTGACTAGATCCCAGACAGTCTTGAAATAGTTAACTAGCTAGTTAACTATGGTAACTAGCTAGTTAACTATAGTTAACCAGCCTCTCGGGTTTAGTTTGCATAAAAATAAAAGGTGGTGGCGAACTTGTAAATGTAAATATTTTACTTGCTAATTTTTAACGTTTGACCAGATCATGCATCCATATAATGTGTCAATGTTCCCAGGGTCTATAAGCTTTCCTTCCCACCTTCTTTCATAAATGGACACTATTTTTGATAATTTCCGAGCAGGTAACTGAATGACTAGCTTGGTAGCCGAGCCAGTCATTCTAGTGGTAAATTATCAAAAATAGTCTCCTCATAGCCTAAAAATGGACATTCACTAAGCAAAAATTTAAAGTTTCTCTGCTTGTAAATCTTGACCATTAAAGTGTTGACTATATAATGACATACATTTATTTTCAGGCTGAGAAACTATTGACACAGTGTGGTATCACAGATGTAAAGGTAAGCTCATCTTGACACATGATTGATTTCCACTGACTGACCATTATATATTATATCACTATGGCTAAGCTTGTAGTATACATGCACAGAGGTTGTATTTTTTTATCTGTGACTAGCAGCTCAATAAACCGCCATGTCCCTTAGTTAATTACATGTAGTTAATTAGTTAGTTAGATAGTAAATCATGTGTTGTTTATTCGGTCAGTCAGTCACAAAAGCATAGTCCGGTTTGTAATTTCAAGAGTTTTCCGTATACAGTACCTTAACCCTTACCACTCTGGTGTACAAATTTAAATTACAAGATGACAGAATTTTGTGGAAGATGGTGCCGTCGTATACAGCAACATCGTCCACCAAAATTGTTGAAAAATGTACACCAGTTTCTTTGCTACTGACACAGTAAAAGATAGAATATTGACATCAGACTGGTAAGGGTTAATCAAACTTGGTGTATGCATGCATTATAGGCTTCTGGTATGTAGCGTAGCAATAGTAGGTCAGTGTGACCTACTTTTCAGGCTTCAACCATAGCTACTGAGATTCTATCGACATTGATAAAGGATTTCTGCCAACAATGAACTCCGGTGAAAATATTGCTATATGCTAGTACTAGTCACTTCTCTGCATTTATATTTGACTAAATTTAACTAACTGGTTAAATTTAAACAATTTTATAACGCAATAGTTGGCAATCCATTTACTCCTCAAGAATAAATGCGAACTTTAATTAGCTACGCGTGGCGTCAT
>JAVVLW010000106.1:0-25000 GCA_034401795.1 Chaetoderma sp. LZ-2023a | reverse complement strand
GTGACGGATGCATCCACAGATAGTCCCATATGAATCGTCAGTGTGTCAGTATATCAGACATGTGAAAACTGGTCGGCCAATCCTTGACTTTTAGTCTTGGTGCGGTGGTCCAGTGGAAAGATGCCTGGTTGCTGATGCTATGCGGAGTTGCAGGATGACGGTTCGATCCCCCGACCGGGAGATGGTGATCAACAAATTAAACTAACGGGTGCAGCACTGTCGGCTAAGTTAGCACATGGAAATTGAAGCCGCACGTTGCCAGTGCGTCAATAAAATAAAAATACATATACTGCCAGAGCCGTGCTGGAGTCAGAGTACAATAGGCGTAAAAGCCTAGGATTGATTGTGACAGATGCATCCACAGATAGTCCCATATGAATCGTCAGTGTGTCAGTATATCAGACATGTGAAAACTGGTCGGCCAATCCTTGACTTTAAGTCTTGGTGCGGTGGTCCAGTGGAAAGATGCCTGGTTGCTGATGCTATGCGGAGTTGCAGGATGACGGTTCGATCCCCCGACCGGGAGATGGTGATCAACAAATTAAACTAACGGGTGCAGCACTGTCGGCTAAGTTAGCACATGGAAATTGAAGCTGCACGTTGCCAGTGCGTCAATAAAATAAAAATACATGTGCTGGAGTCAGAGTACAATAGGCGTAAAAGCCTAGGATTGATTGTGACAGATGCATCCACAGATAGTCCCATATGAATCGTCAGTGTGTCAGTATATCAGACATGTGAAAACTGGTCGGCCAATCCTTGACTTTAAGTCTTGGTGCGGTGGTCCAGTGGAAAGATTTCTGGTTGCTGATGCTATGCGGAGTTGCAGGATGACGGTTCGATCCCCCAACCGGGAGATGGTGATCAACAAATTAAACTAACGGGTGCAGCACTGTCGGCTAAGTTAGCACATGGAAATTGAAGCCGCACGTTGCCAGTGCGTCAATAAAATAAAAATACATGTGCTGGAGTCAGAGTACAATAGGCGTAAAAGCCTAGGATTGATTGTGACAGATGCATCCACAGATAGTCCCATATGAATCGTCAGTGTGTCAGTATATCAGACATGTGAAAACTGGTCGGCCAATCCTTGACTTTAAGTCTTGGTGCGGTGGTCCAGTGGAAAGATGCCTGGTAGCTGATGCTATGCGGAGTTGCAGGATGACGGTTCGATCCCCCGACCGGGAGATGGTGATCAACAAATTAAACTAATGGGTGCAGCACTGTCGGCTAAGTTAGCACATGGAAATTGAAGCCGCACGTTGCCAGTGCGTCAATAAAATAAAAATACATATACTGCCAGAGCCGTGCTGGAGTCAGAGTACAATAAGCGTAAAAGCCTAGGATTGATTGTGACAGATGCATCCACAGATAGTCGCATATGAATCGTCAGTGTGTCAGTATATCAGACATGTGAAAACTGGTCGGCCAATCCTTGACTTTAAGTCTTGGTGCGGTGGTCCAGTGGAAAGATGCCTGGTTGCTGATGCTATGCGGAGTTGCAGGATGACGGTTCGATCCCCCGACCGGGAGATGGTGATCAACAAATTAAACTAACGGGTGCAGCACTGTCGGCTAAGTTAGCACATGGAAATTGAAGCCGCACGTTGCCAGTGCGTCAATAAAATAAAAATACATATACTGCCAGAGCCGTGCTGGAGTCAGAGTACAATAGGCGTAAAAGCCTAGGATTGATTGTGACAGATGCATCCACAGATAGTCCCATATGAATCGTCAGTGTGTCAGTATATCAGACATGTGAAAACTGGTCGGCCAATCCTTGACTTTAAGTCTTGGTGCGGTGGTCCAGTGGAAAGATGCCTGGTTGCTGATGCTATGCGGAGTTGCAGGATGACGGTTCGATCCCCCCGACCGGGAGATGGTGATCAACAAATTAAACTAACGGGTGCAGCACTGTCGGCTAAGTTAGCACATGGAAATTGAAGCCGCACGTTGCCAGTGCGTCAATAAAATAAAAATACATATACTGCCAGAGCCGTGCTGGAGTCAGAGTACAATAGGCGTAAAAGCCTAGGATTGATTGTGACAGATGCATCCACAGATAGTCCCATATGAATCGTCAGTGTGTCAGTATATCAGACATGTGAAAACTGGTCGGCCAATCCTTGACTTTAAGTCTTGGTGCGGTGGTCCAGTGGAAAGATGCCTGGTTGCTGATGCTATGCGGAGTTGCAGGATGACGGTTCGATCCCCCGACCGGGAGATGGTGATCAACAAATTAAACTAACGGGTGCAGCACTGTCGGCTAAGTTAGCACATGGAAATTGAAGCCGCACGTTGCCAGTGCGTCAATAAAATAAAAATACATATACTGCCAGAGCCGTGCTGGAGTCAGAGTACAATAGGCGTAAAAGCCTAGGATTGATTGTGACAGATGCATCCACAGATAGTCCCATATGAATCGTCAGTGTGTCAGTATATCAGACATGTGAAAACTGGTCGGCCAATCCTTGACTTTAAGTCTTGGTGCGGTGGTCCAGTGGAAAGATGCCTGGTTGCTGATGCTATGCGGAGTTGCAGGATGACGGTTCGATCCCCCGACCGGGAGATGGTGATCAACAAATTAAACTAACGGGTGCAGCACTGTCGGCTAAGTTAGCACATGGAAATTGAAGCCGCACGTTGCCAGTGCGTCAATAAAATAAAAATACATATACTGCCAGAGCCGTGCTGGAGTCAGAGTACAATAGGCGTAAAAGCCTAGGATTGATTGTGACAGATGCATCCACAGATAGTCCCATATGAATCGTCAGTGTGTCAGTATATCAGACATGTGAAAACTGGTCGGCCAATCCTTGACTTTAAGTCTTGGTGCGGTGGTCCAGTGGAAAGATGCCTGGTTGCTGATGCTATGCGGAGTTGCAGGATGACGGTTCGATCCCCCGACCGGGAGATGGTGATCAACAAATTAAACTAACGGGTGCAGCACTGTCGGCTAAGTTAGCACATGGAAATTGAAGCCGCACGTTGCCAGTGCGTCAATAAAATAAAAATACATATACTGCCAGAGCCGTGCTGGAGTCAGAGTACAATAGGCGTAAAAGCCTAGGATTGATTGTGACAGATGCATCCACAGATAGTCCCATATGAATCGTCAGTGTGTCAGTATATCAGACATGTGAAAACTGGTCGGCCAATCCTTGACTTTAAGTCTTGGTGCGGTGGTCCAGTGGAAAGATGCCTGGTTGCTGATGCTATGCGGAGTTGCAGGATGACGGTTCGATCCCCCGACCGGGAGATGGTGATCAACAAATTAAACTAACGGGTGCAGCACTGTCGGCTAAGTTAGCACATGGAAATTGAAGCCGCACGTTGCCAGTGCGTCAATAAAATAAAAATACATATACTGCCAGAGCCGTGCTGGAGTCAGAGTACAATAGGCGTAAAAGCCTAGGATTGATTGTGACAGATGCATCCACAGATAGTCCCATATGAATCGTCAGTGTGTCAGTATATCAGACATGTGAAAACTGGTCGGCCAATCCTTGACTTTAAGTCTTGGTGCGGTGGTCCAGTGGAAAGATGCCTGGTTGCTGATGCTATGCGGAGTTGCAGGATGACGGTTCGATCCCCCGACCGGGAGATGGTGATCAACAAATTAAACTAACGGGTGCAGCACTGTCGGCTAAGTTAGCACATGGAAATTGAAGCCGCACGTTGCCAGTGCGTCAATAAAATAAAAATACATATACTGCCAGAGCCGTGCTGGAGTCAGAGTACAATAGGCGTAAAAGCCTAGGATTGATTGTGACAGATGCATCCACAGATAGTCCCATATGAATCGTCAGTGTGTCAGTATATCAGACATGTGAAAACTGGTCGGCCAATCCTTGACTTTAAGTCTTGGTGCGGTGGTCCAGTGGAAAGATGCCTGGTTGCTGATGCTATGCGGAGTTGCAGGATGACGGTTCGATCCCCCGACCGGGAGATGGTGATCAACAAATTAAACTAACGGGTGCAGCACTGTCGGCTAAGTTAGCACATGGAAATTGAAGCCGCACGTTGCCAGTGCGTCAATAAAATAAAAATACATATACTGCCAGAGCCGTGCTGGAGTCAGAGTACAATAGGCGTAAAAGCCTAGGATTGATTGTGACAGATGCATCCACAGATAGTCCCATATGAATCGTCAGTGTGTCAGTATATCAGACATGTGAAAACTGGTCGGCCAATCCTTGACTTTAAGTCTTGGTGCGGTGGTCCAGTGGAAAGATGCCTGGTTGCTGATGCTATGCGGAGTTGCAGGATGACGGTTCGATCCCCCGACCGGGAGATGGTGATCAACAAATTAAACTAACGGGTGCAGCACTGTCGGCTAAGTTAGCACATGGAAATTGAAGCCGCACGTTGCCAGTGCGTCAATAAAATAAAAATACATATACTGCCAGAGCCGTGCTGGAGTCAGAGTACAATAGGCGTAAAAGCCTAGGATTGATTGTGACAGATGCATCCACAGATAGTCCCATATGAATCGTCAGTGTGTCAGTATATCAGACATGTGAAAACTGGTCGGCCAATCCTTGACTTTAAGTCTTGGTGCGGTGGTCCAGTGGAAAGATGCCTGGTTGCTGATGCTATGCGGAGTTGCAGGATGACGGTTCGATCCCCCGACCGGGAGATGGTGATCAACAAATTAAACTAACGGGTGCAGCACTGTCGGCTAAGTTAGCACATGGAAATTGAAGCCGCACGTTGCCAGTGCGTCAATAAAATAAAAATACATATACTGCCAGAGCCGTGCTGGAGTCAGAGTACAATAGGCGTAAAAGCCTAGGATTGATTGTGACAGATGCATCCACAGATAGTCCCATATGAATCGTCAGTGTGTCAGTATATCAGACATGTGAAAACTGGTCGGCCAATCCTTGACTTTAAGTCTTGGTGCGGTGGTCCAGTGGAAAGATGCCTGGTTGCTGATGCTATGCGGAGTTGCAGGATGACGGTTCGATCCCCCGACCGGGAGATGGTGATCAACAAATTAAACTAACGGGTGCAGCACTGTCGGCTAAGTTAGCACATGGAAATTGAAGCCGCACGTTGCCAGTGCGTCAATAAAATAAAAATACATATACTGCCAGAGCCGTGCTGGAGTCAGAGTACAATAGGCGTAAAAGCCTAGGATTGATTGTGACAGATGCATCCACAGATAGTCCCATATGAATCGTCAGTGTGTCAGTATATCAGACATGTGAAAACTGGTCGGCCAATCCTTGACTTTAAGTCTTGGTGCGGTGGTCCAGTGGAAAGATGCCTGGTTGCTGATGCTATGCGGAGTTGCAGGATGACGGTTCGATCCCCCGACCGGGAGATGGTGATCAACAAATTAAACTAACGGGTGCAGCACTGTCGGCTAAGTTAGCACATGGAAATTGAAGCCGCACGTTGCCAGTGCGTCAATAAAATAAAAATACATATACTGCCAGAGCCGTGCTGGAGTCAGAGTACAATAGGCGTAAAAGCCTAGGATTGATTGTGACAGATGCATCCACAGATAGTCCCATATGAATCGTCAGTGTGTCAGTATATCAGACATGTGAAAACTGGTCGGCCAATCCTTGACTTTAAGTCTTGGTGCGGTGGTCCAGTGGAAAGATGCCTGGTTGCTGATGCTATGCGGAGTTGCAGGATGACGGTTCGATCCCCCGACCGGGAGATGGTGATCAACAAATTAAACTAACGGGTGCAGCACTGTCGGCTAAGTTAGCACATGGAAATTGAAGCCGCACGTTGCCAGTGCGTCAATAAAATAAAAATACATATACTGCCAGAGCCGTGCTGGAGTCAGAGTACAATAGGCGTAAAAGCCTAGGATTGATTGTGACAGATGCATCCACAGATAGTCCCATATGAATCGTCAGTGTGTCAGTATATCAGACATGTGAAAGCTGGTCGGCCAATCCTTGACTTTAAGTCTTGGTGCGGTGGTCCAGTGGAAAGATGCCTGGTTGCTGATGCTATGCGGAGTTGCAGGATGACGGTTCGATCCCCCGACCGGGAGATGGTGATCAACAAATTAAACTAACGGGTGCAGCACTGTCGGCTAAGTTAGCACATGGAAATTGAAGCCGCACGTTGCCAGTGCGTCAATAAAATAAAAATACATATACTGCCAGAGCCGTGCTGGAGTCAGAGTACAATAGGCGTAAAAGCCTAGGATTGATTGTGACAGATGCATCCACAGATAGTCCCATATGAATCGTCAGTGTGTCAGTATATCAGACATGTGAAAGCTGGTCGGCCAATCCTTGACTTTAAGTCTTGGTGCGGTGGTCCAGTGGAAAGATGCCTGGTTGCTGATGCTATGCGGAGTTGCAGGATGACGGTTCGATCCCCCGACCGGGAGATGGTGATCAACAAATTAAACTAACGGGTGCAGCACTGTCGGCTAAGTTAGCACATGGAAATTGAAGCCGCACGTTGCCAGTGCGTCAATAAAATAAAAATACATATACTGCCAGAGCCGTGCTGGAGTCAGAGTACAATAGGCGTAAAAGCCTAGGATTGATTGTGACAGATGCATCCACAGATAGTCCCATATGAATCGTCAGTGTGTCAGTATATCAGACATGTGAAAGCTGGTCGGCCAATCCTTGACTTTAAGTCTTGGTGCGGTGGTCCAGTGGAAAGATGCCTGGTTGCTGATGCTATGCGGAGTTGCAGGATGACGGTTCGATCCCCCGACCGGGAGATGGTGATCAACAAATTAAACTAACGGGTGCAGCACTGTCGGCTAAGTTAGCACATGGAAATTGAAGCCGCACGTTGCCAGTGCGTCAATAAAATAAAAATACATATACTGCCAGAGCCGTGCTGGAGTCAGAGTACAATAGGCGTAAAAGCCTAGGATTGATTGTGACAGATGCATCCACAGATAGTCCCATATGAATCGTCAGTGTGTCAGTATATCAGACATGTGAAAACTGGTCGGCCAATCCTTGACTTTAAGTCTTGGTGCGGTGGTCCAGTGGAAAGATGCCTGGTTGCTGATGCTATGCGGAGTTGCAGGATGACGGTTCGATCCCCCGACCGGGAGATGGTGATCAACAAATTAAACTAACGGGTGCAGCACTGTCGGCTAAGTTAGCACATGGAAATTGAAGCCGCACGTTGCCAGTGCGTCAATAAAATAAAAATACATATACTGCCAGAGCCGTGCTGGAGTCAGAGTACAATAGGCGTAAAAGCCTAGGATTGATTGTGACAGATGCATCCACAGATAGTCCCATATGAATCGTCAGTGTGTCAGTATATCAGACATGTGAAAACTGGTCGGCCAATCCTTGACTTTAAGTCTTGGTGCGGTGGTCCAGTGGAAAGATGCCTGGTTGCTGATGCTATGCGGAGTTGCAGGATGACGGTTCGATCCCCCGACCGGGAGATGGTGATCAACAAATTAAACTAACGGGTGCAGCACTGTCGGCTAAGTTAGCACATGGAAATTGAAGCCGCACGTTGCCAGTGCGTCAATAAAATAAAAATACATATACTGCCAGAGCCGTGCTGGAGTCAGAGTACAATAGGCGTAAAAGCCTAGGATTGATTGTGACAGATGCATCCACAGATAGTCCCATATGAATCGTCAGTGTGTCAGTATATCAGACATGTGAAAACTGGTCGGCCAATCCTTGACTTTAAGTCTTGGTGCGGTGGTCCAGTGGAAAGATGCCTGGTTGCTGATGCTATGCGGAGTTGCAGGATGACGGTTCGATCCCCCGACCGGGAGATGGTGATCAACAAATTAAACTAACGGGTGCAGCACTGTCGGCTAAGTTAGCACATGGAAATTGAAGCCGCACGTTGCCAGTGCGTCAATAAAATAAAAATACATATACTGCCAGAGCCGTGCTGGAGTCAGAGTACAATAGGCGTAAAAGCCTAGGATTGATTGTGACAGATGCATCCACAGATAGTCCCATATGAATCGTCAGTGTGTCAGTATATCAGACATGTGAAAACTGGTCGGCCAATCCTTGACTTTAAGTCTTGGTGCGGTGGTCCAGTGGAAAGATGCCTGGTTGCTGATGCTATGCGGAGTTGCAGGATGACGGTTCGATCCCCCGACCGGGAGATGGTGATCAACAAATTAAACTAACGGGTGCAGCACTGTCGGCTAAGTTAGCACATGGAAATTGAAGCCGCACGTTGCCAGTGCGTCAATAAAATAAAAATACATATACTGCCAGAGCCGTGCTGGAGTCAGAGTACAATAGGCGTAAAAGCCTAGGATTGATTGTGACAGATGCATCCACAGATAGTCCCATATGAATCGTCAGTGTGTCAGTATATCAGACATGTGAAAACTGGTCGGCCAATCCTTGACTTTAAGTCTTGGTGCGGTGGTCCAGTGGAAAGATGCCTGGTTGCTGATGCTATGCGGAGTTGCAGGATGACGGTTCGATCCCCCGACCGGGAGATGGTGATCAACAAATTAAACTAACGGGTGCAGCACTGTCGGCTAAGTTAGCACATGGAAATTGAAGCCGCACGTTGCCAGTGCGTCAATAAAATAAAAATACATATACTGCCAGAGCCGTGCTGGAGTCAGAGTACAATAGGCGTAAAAGCCTAGGATTGATTGTGACAGATGCATCCACAGATAGTCCCATATGAATCGTCAGTGTGTCAGTATATCAGACATGTGAAAGCTGGTCGGCCAATCCTTGACTTTAAGTCTTGGTGCGGTGGTCCAGTGGAAAGATGCCTGGTTGCTGATGCTATGCGGAGTTGCAGGATGACGGTTCGATCCCCCGACCGGGAGATGGTGATCAACAAATTAAACTAACGGGTGCAGCACTGTCGGCTAAGTTAGCACATGGAAATTGAAGCCGCACGTTGCCAGTGCGTCAATAAAATAAAAATACATATACTGCCAGAGCCGTGCTGGAGTCAGAGTACAATAGGCGTAAAAGCCTAGGATTGATTGTGACAGATGCATCCACAGATAGTCCCATATGAATCGTCAGTGTGTCAGTATATCAGACATGTGAAAGCTGGTCGGCCAATCCTTGACTTTAAGTCTTGGTGCGGTGGTCCAGTGGAAAGATGCCTGGTTGCTGATGCTATGCGGAGTTGCAGGATGACGGTTCGATCCCCCGACCGGGAGATGGTGATCAACAAATTAAACTAACGGGTGCAGCACTGTCGGCTAAGTTAGCACATGGAAATTGAAGCCGCACGTTGCCAGTGCGTCAATAAAATAAAAATACATATACTGCCAGAGCCGTGCTGGAGTCAGAGTACAATAGGCGTAAAAGCCTAGGATTGATTGTGACAGATGCATCCACAGATAGTCCCATATGAATCGTCAGTGTGTCAGTATATCAGACATGTGAAAGCTGGTCGGCCAATCCTTGACTTTAAGTCTTGGTGCGGTGGTCCAGTGGAAAGATGCCTGGTTGCTGATGCTATGCGGAGTTGCAGGATGACGGTTCGATCCCCCGACCGGGAGATGGTGATCAACAAATTAAACTAACGGGTGCAGCACTGTCGGCTAAGTTAGCACATGGAAATTGAAGCCGCACGTTGCCAGTGCGTCAATAAAATAAAAATACATATACTGCCAGAGCCGTGCTGGAGTCAGAGTACAATAGGCGTAAAAGCCTAGGATTGATTGTGACAGATGCATCCACAGATAGTCCCATATGAATCGTCAGTGTGTCAGTATATCAGACATGTGAAAACTGGTCGGCCAATCCTTGACTTTAAGTCTTGGTGCGGTGGTCCAGTGGAAAGATGCCTGGTTGCTGATGCTATGCGGAGTTGCAGGATGACGGTTCGATCCCCCGACCGGGAGATGGTGATCAACAAATTAAACTAACGGGTGCAGCACTGTCGGCTAAGTTAGCACATGGAAATTGAAGCCGCACGTTGCCAGTGCGTCAATAAAATAAAAATACATATACTGCCAGAGCCGTGCTGGAGTCAGAGTACAATAGGCGTAAAAGCCTAGGATTGATTGTGACAGATGCATCCACAGATAGTCCCATATGAATCGTCAGTGTGTCAGTATATCAGACATGTGAAAACTGGTCGGCCAATCCTTGACTTTAAGTCTTGGTGCGGTGGTCCAGTGGAAAGATGCCTGGTTGCTGATGCTATGCGGAGTTGCAGGATGACGGTTCGATCCCCCGACCGGGAGATGGTGATCAACAAATTAAACTAACGGGTGCAGCACTGTCGGCTAAGTTAGCACATGGAAATTGAAGCCGCACGTTGCCAGTGCGTCAATAAAATAAAAATACATATACTGCCAGAGCCGTGCTGGAGTCAGAGTACAATAGGCGTAAAAGCCTAGGATTGATTGTGACAGATGCATCCACAGATAGTCCCATATGAATCGTCAGTGTGTCAGTATATCAGACATGTGAAAACTGGTCGGCCAATCCTTGACTTTAAGTCTTGGTGCGGTGGTCCAGTGGAAAGATGCCTGGTTGCTGATGCTATGCGGAGTTGCAGGATGACGGTTCGATCCCCCGACCGGGAGATGGTGATCAACAAATTAAACTAACGGGTGCAGCACTGTCGGCTAAGTTAGCACATGGAAATTGAAGCCGCACGTTGCCAGTGCGTCAATAAAATAAAAATACATATACTGCCAGAGCCGTGCTGGAGTCAGAGTACAATAGGCGTAAAAGCCTAGGATTGATTGTGACAGATGCATCCACAGATAGTCCCATATGAATCGTCAGTGTGTCAGTATATCAGACATGTGAAAACTGGTCGGCCAATCCTTGACTTTAAGTCTTGGTGCGGTGGTCCAGTGGAAAGATGCCTGGTTGCTGATGCTATGCGGAGTTGCAGGATGACGGTTCGATCCCCCGACCGGGAGATGGTGATCAACAAATTAAACTAACGGGTGCAGCACTGTCGGCTAAGTTAGCACATGGAAATTGAAGCCGCACGTTGCCAGTGCGTCAATAAAATAAAAATACATATACTGCCAGAGCCGTGCTGGAGTCAGAGTACAATAGGCGTAAAAGCCTAGGATTGATTGTGACAGATGCATCCACAGATAGTCCCATATGAATCGTCAGTGTGTCAGTATATCAGACATGTGAAAACTGGTCGGCCAATCCTTGACTTTAAGTCTTGGTGCGGTGGTCCAGTGGAAAGATGCCTGGTTGCTGATGCTATGCGGAGTTGCAGGATGACGGTTCGATCCCCCGACCGGGAGATGGTGATCAACAAATTAAACTAACGGGTGCAGCACTGTCGGCTAAGTTAGCACATGGAAATTGAAGCCGCACGTTGCCAGTGCGTCAATAAAATAAAAATACATATACTGCCAGAGCCGTGCTGGAGTCAGAGTACAATAGGCGTAAAAGCCTAGGATTGATTGTGACAGATGCATCCACAGATAGTCCCATATGAATCGTCAGTGTGTCAGTATATCAGACATGTGAAAACTGGTCGGCCAATCCTTGACTTTAAGTCTTGGTGCGGTGGTCCAGTGGAAAGATGCCTGGTTGCTGATGCTATGCGGAGTTGCAGGATGACGGTTCGATCCCCCGACCGGGAGATGGTGATCAACAAATTAAACTAACGGGTGCAGCACTGTCGGCTAAGTTAGCACATGGAAATTGAAGCCGCACGTTGCCAGTGCGTCAATAAAATAAAAATACATATACTGCCAGAGCCGTGCTGGAGTCAGAGTACAATAGGCGTAAAAGCCTAGGATTGATTGTGACAGATGCATCCACAGATAGTCCCATATGAATCGTCAGTGTGTCAGTATATCAGACATGTGAAAACTGGTCGGCCAATCCTTGACTTTAAGTCTTGGTGCGGTGGTCCAGTGGAAAGATGCCTGGTTGCTGATGCTATGCGGAGTTGCAGGATGACGGTTCGATCCCCCGACCGGGAGATGGTGATCAACAAATTAAACTAACGGGTGCAGCACTGTCGGCTAAGTTAGCACATGGAAATTGAAGCCGCACGTTGCCAGTGCGTCAATAAAATAAAAATACATATACTGCCAGAGCCGTGCTGGAGTCAGAGTACAATAGGCGTAAAAGCCTAGGATTGATTGTGACAGATGCATCCACAGATAGTCCCATATGAATCGTCAGTGTGTCAGTATATCAGACATGTGAAAACTGGTCGGCCAATCCTTGACTTTAAGTCTTGGTGCGGTGGTCCAGTGGAAAGATGCCTGGTTGCTGATGCTATGCGGAGTTGCAGGATGACGGTTCGATCCCCCGACCGGGAGATGGTGATCAACAAATTAAACTAACGGGTGCAGCACTGTCGGCTAAGTTAGCACATGGAAATTGAAGCCGCACGTTGCCAGTGCGTCAATAAAATAAAAATACATATACTGCCAGAGCCGTGCTGGAGTCAGAGTACAATAGGCGTAAAAGCCTAGGATTGATTGTGACAGATGCATCCACAGATAGTCCCATATGAATCGTCAGTGTGTCAGTATATCAGACATGTGAAAACTGGTCGGCCAATCCTTGACTTTAAGTCTTGGTGCGGTGGTCCAGTGGAAAGATGCCTGGTTGCTGATGCTATGCGGAGTTGCAGGATGACGGTTCGATCCCCCGACCGGGAGATGGTGATCAACAAATTAAACTAACGGGTGCAGCACTGTCGGCTAAGTTAGCACATGGAAATTGAAGCCGCACGTTGCCAGTGCGTCAATAAAATAAAAATACATATACTGCCAGAGCCGTGCTGGAGTCAGAGTACAATAGGCGTAAAAGCCTAGGATTGATTGTGACAGATGCATCCACAGATAGTCCCATATGAATCGTCAGTGTGTCAGTATATCAGACATGTGAAAACTGGTCGGCCAATCCTTGACTTTAAGTCTTGGTGCGGTGGTCCAGTGGAAAGATGCCTGGTTGCTGATGCTATGCGGAGTTGCAGGATGACGGTTCGATCCCCCGACCGGGAGATGGTGATCAACAAATTAAACTAACGGGTGCAGCACTGTCGGCTAAGTTAGCACATGGAAATTGAAGCCGCACGTTGCCAGTGCGTCAATAAAATAAAAATACATATACTGCCAGAGCCGTGCTGGAGTCAGAGTACAATAGGCGTAAAAGCCTAGGATTGATTGTGACAGATGCATCCACAGATAGTCCCATATGAATCGTCAGTGTGTCAGTATATCAGACATGTGAAAACTGGTCGGCCAATCCTTGACTTTAAGTCTTGGTGCGGTGGTCCAGTGGAAAGATGCCTGGTTGCTGATGCTATGCGGAGTTGCAGGATGACGGTTCGATCCCCCGACCGGGAGATGGTGATCAACAAATTAAACTAACGGGTGCAGCACTGTCGGCTAAGTTAGCACATGGAAATTGAAGCCGCACGTTGCCAGTGCGTCAATAAAATAAAAATACATATACTGCCAGAGCCGTGCTGGAGTCAGAGTACAATAGGCGTAAAAGCCTAGGATTGATTGTGACAGATGCATCCACAGATAGTCCCATATGAATCGTCAGTGTGTCAGTATATCAGACATGTGAAAGCTGGTCGGCCAATCCTTGACTTTAAGTCTTGGTGCGGTGGTCCAGTGGAAAGATGCCTGGTTGCTGATGCTATGCGGAGTTGCAGGATGACGGTTCGATCCCCCGACCGGGAGATGGTGATCAACAAATTAAACTAACGGGTGCAGCACTGTCGGCTAAGTTAGCACATGGAAATTGAAGCCGCACGTTGCCAGTGCGTCAATAAAATAAAAATACATATACTGCCAGAGCCGTGCTGGAGTCAGAGTACAATAGGCGTAAAAGCCTAGGATTGATTGTGACAGATGCATCCACAGATAGTCCCATATGAATCGTCAGTGTGTCAGTATATCAGACATGTGAAAGCTGGTCGGCCAATCCTTGACTTTAAGTCTTGGTGCGGTGGTCCAGTGGAAAGATGCCTGGTTGCTGATGCTATGCGGAGTTGCAGGATGACGGTTCGATCCCCCGACCGGGAGATGGTGATCAACAAATTAAACTAACGGGTGCAGCACTGTCGGCTAAGTTAGCACATGGAAATTGAAGCCGCACGTTGCCAGTGCGTCAATAAAATAAAAATACATATACTGCCAGAGCCGTGCTGGAGTCAGAGTACAATAGGCGTAAAAGCCTAGGATTGATTGTGACAGATGCATCCACAGATAGTCCCATATGAATCGTCAGTGTGTCAGTATATCAGACATGTGAAAACTGGTCGGCCAATCCTTGACTTTAAGTCTTGGTGCGGTGGTCCAGTGGAAAGATGCCTGGTTGCTGATGCTATGCGGAGTTGCAGGATGACGGTTCGATCCCCCGACCGGGAGATGGTGATCAACAAATTAAACTAACGGGTGCAGCACTGTCGGCTAAGTTAGCACATGGAAATTGAAGCCGCACGTTGCCAGTGCGTCAATAAAATAAAAATACATATACTGCCAGAGCCGTGCTGGAGTCAGAGTACAATAGGCGTAAAAGCCTAGGATTGATTGTGACAGATGCATCCACAGATAGTCCCATATGAATCGTCAGTGTGTCAGTATATCAGACATGTGAAAACTGGTCGGCCAATCCTTGACTTTAAGTCTTGGTGCGGTGGTCCAGTGGAAAGATGCCTGGTTGCTGATGCTATGCGGAGTTGCAGGATGACGGTTCGATCCCCCGACCGGGAGATGGTGATCAACAAATTAAACTAACGGGTGCAGCACTGTCGGCTAAGTTAGCACATGGAAATTGAAGCCGCACGTTGCCAGTGCGTCAATAAAATAAAAATACATATACTGCCAGAGCCGTGCTGGAGTCAGAGTACAATAGGCGTAAAAGCCTAGGATTGATTGTGACAGATGCATCCACAGATAGTCCCATATGAATCGTCAGTGTGTCAGTATATCAGACATGTGAAAACTGGTCGGCCAATCCTTGACTTTAAGTCTTGGTGCGGTGGTCCAGTGGAAAGATGCCTGGTTGCTGATGCTATGCGGAGTTGCAGGATGACGGTTCGATCCCCCGACCGGGAGATGGTGATCAACAAATTAAACTAACGGGTGCAGCACTGTCGGCTAAGTTAGCACATGGAAATTGAAGCCGCACGTTGCCAGTGCGTCAATAAAATAAAAATACATATACTGCCAGAGCCGTGCTGGAGTCAGAGTACAATAGGCGTAAAAGCCTAGGATTGATTGTGACAGATGCATCCACAGATAGTCCCATATGAATCGTCAGTGTGTCAGTATATCAGACATGTGAAAACTGGTCGGCCAATCCTTGACTTTAAGTCTTGGTGCGGTGGTCCAGTGGAAAGATGCCTGGTTGCTGATGCTATGCGGAGTTGCAGGATGACGGTTCGATCCCCCGACCGGGAGATGGTGATCAACAAATTAAACTAACGGGTGCAGCACTGTCGGCTAAGTTAGCACATGGAAATTGAAGCCGCACGTTGCCAGTGCGTCAATAAAATAAAAATACATATACTGCCAGAGCCGTGCTGGAGTCAGAGTACAATAGGCGTAAAAGCCTAGGATTGATTGTGACAGATGCATCCACAGATAGTCCCATATGAATCGTCAGTGTGTCAGTATATCAGACATGTGAAAACTGGTCGGCCAATCCTTGACTTTAAGTCTTGGTGCGGTGGTCCAGTGGAAAGATGCCTGGTTGCTGATGCTATGCGGAGTTGCAGGATGACGGTTCGATCCCCCGACCGGGAGATGGTGATCAACAAATTAAACTAACGGGTGCAGCACTGTCGGCTAAGTTAGCACATGGAAATTGAAGCCGCACGTTGCCAGTGCGTCAATAAAATAAAAATACATATACTGCCAGAGCCGTGCTGGAGTCAGAGTACAATAGGCGTAAAAGCCTAGGATTGATTGTGACAGATGCATCCACAGATAGTCCCATATGAATCGTCAGTGTGTCAGTATATCAGACATGTGAAAACTGGTCGGCCAATCCTTGACTTTAAGTCTTGGTGCGGTGGTCCAGTGGAAAGATGCCTGGTTGCTGATGCTATGCGGAGTTGCAGGATGACGGTTCGATCCCCCGACCGGGAGATGGTGATCAACAAATTAAACTAACGGGTGCAGCACTGTCGGCTAAGTTAGCACATGGAAATTGAAGCCGCACGTTGCCAGTGCGTCAATAAAATAAAAATACATATACTGCCAGAGCCGTGCTGGAGTCAGAGTACAATAGGCGTAAAAGCCTAGGATTGATTGTGACAGATGCATCCACAGATAGTCCCATATGAATCGTCAGTGTGTCAGTATATCAGACATGTGAAAACTGGTCGGCCAATCCTTGACTTTAAGTCTTGGTGCGGTGGTCCAGTGGAAAGATGCCTGGTTGCTGATGCTATGCGGAGTTGCAGGATGACGGTTCGATCCCCCGACCGGGAGATGGTGATCAACAAATTAAACTAACGGGTGCAGCACTGTCGGCTAAGTTAGCACATGGAAATTGAAGCCGCACGTTGCCAGTGCGTCAATAAAATAAAAATACATATACTGCCAGAGCCGTGCTGGAGTCAGAGTACAATAGGCGTAAAAGCCTAGGATTGATTGTGACAGATGCATCCACAGATAGTCCCATATGAATCGTCAGTGTGTCAGTATATCAGACATGTGAAAACTGGTCGGCCAATCCTTGACTTTAAGTCTTGGTGCGGTGGTCCAGTGGAAAGATGCCTGGTTGCTGATGCTATGCGGAGTTGCAGGATGACGGTTCGATCCCCCGACCGGGAGATGGTGATCAACAAATTAAACTAACGGGTGCAGCACTGTCGGCTAAGTTAGCACATGGAAATTGAAGCCGCACGTTGCCAGTGCGTCAATAAAATAAAAATACATATACTGCCAGAGCCGTGCTGGAGTCAGAGTACAATAGGCGTAAAAGCCTAGGATTGATTGTGACAGATGCATCCACAGATAGTCCCATATGAATCGTCAGTGTGTCAGTATATCAGACATGTGAAAACTGGTCGGCCAATCCTTGACTTTAAGTCTTGGTGCGGTGGTCCAGTGGAAAGATGCCTGGTTGCTGATGCTATGCGGAGTTGCAGGATGACGGTTCGATCCCCCGACCGGGAGATGGTGATCAACAAATTAAACTAACGGGTGCAGCACTGTCGGCTAAGTTAGCACATGGAAATTGAAGCCGCACGTTGCCAGTGCGTCAATAAAATAAAAATACATATACTGCCAGAGCCGTGCTGGAGTCAGAGTACAATAGGCGTAAAAGCCTAGGATTGATTGTGACAGATGCATCCACAGATAGTCCCATATGAATCGTCAGTGTGTCAGTATATCAGACATGTGAAAACTGGTCGGCCAATCCTTGACTTTAAGTCTTGGTGCGGTGGTCCAGTGGAAAGATGCCTGGTTGCTGATGCTATGCGGAGTTGCAGGATGACGGTTCGATCCCCCGACCGGGAGATGGTGATCAACAAATTAAACTAACGGGTGCAGCACTGTCGGCTAAGTTAGCACATGGAAATTGAAGCCGCACGTTGCCAGTGCGTCAATAAAATAAAAATACATATACTGCCAGAGCCGTGCTGGAGTCAGAGTACAATAGGCGTAAAAGCCTAGGATTGATTGTGACAGATGCATCCACAGATAGTCCCATATGAATCGTCAGTGTGTCAGTATATCAGACATGTGAAAACTGGTCGGCCAATCCTTGACTTTAAGTCTTGGTGCGGTGGTCCAGTGGAAAGATGCCTGGTTGCTGATGCTATGCGGAGTTGCAGGATGACGGTTCGATCCCCCGACCGGGAGATGGTGATCAACAAATTAAACTAACGGGTGCAGCACTGTCGGCTAAGTTAGCACATGGAAATTGAAGCCGCACGTTGCCAGTGCGTCAATAAAATAAAAATACATATACTGCCAGAGCCGTGCTGGAGTCAGAGTACAATAGGCGTAAAAGCCTAGGATTGATTGTGACAGATGCATCCACAGATAGTCCCATATGAATCGTCAGTGTGTCAGTATATCAGACATGTGAAAACTGGTCGGCCAATCCTTGACTTTAAGTCTTGGTGCGGTGGTCCAGTGGAAAGATGCCTGGTTGCTGATGCTATGCGGAGTTGCAGGATGACGGTTCGATCCCCCGACCGGGAGATGGTGATCAACAAATTAAACTAACGGGTGCAGCACTGTCGGCTAAGTTAGCACATGGAAATTGAAGCCGCACGTTGCCAGTGCGTCAATAAAATAAAAATACATATACTGCCAGAGCCGTGCTGGAGTCAGAGTACAATAGGCGTAAAAGCCTAGGATTGATTGTGACAGATGCATCCACAGATAGTCCCATATGAATCGTCAGTGTGTCAGTATATCAGACATGTGAAAACTGGTCGGCCAATCCTTGACTTTAAGTCTTGGTGCGGTGGTCCAGTGGAAAGATGCCTGGTTGCTGATGCTATGCGGAGTTGCAGGATGACGGTTCGATCCCCCGACCGGGAGATGGTGATCAACAAATTAAACTAACGGGTGCAGCACTGTCGGCTAAGTTAGCACATGGAAATTGAAGCCGCACGTTGCCAGTGCGTCAATAAAATAAAAATACATATACTGCCAGAGCCGTGCTGGAGTCAGAGTACAATAGGCGTAAAAGCCTAGGATTGATTGTGACAGATGCATCCACAGATAGTCCCATATGAATCGTCAGTGTGTCAGTATATCAGACATGTGAAAACTGGTCGGCCAATCCTTGACTTTAAGTCTTGGTGCGGTGGTCCAGTGGAAAGATGCCTGGTTGCTGATGCTATGCGGAGTTGCAGGATGACGGTTCGATCCCCCGACCGGGAGATGGTGATCAACAAATTAAACTAACGGGTGCAGCACTGTCGGCTAAGTTAGCACATGGAAATTGAAGCCGCACGTTGCCAGTGCGTCAATAAAATAAAAATACATATACTGCCAGAGCCGTGCTGGAGTCAGAGTACAATAGGCGTAAAAGCCTAGGATTGATTGTGACAGATGCATCCACAGATAGTCCCATATGAATCGTCAGTGTGTCAGTATATCAGACATGTGAAAACTGGTCGGCCAATCCTTGACTTTAAGTCTTGGTGCGGTGGTCCAGTGGAAAGATGCCTGGTTGCTGATGCTATGCGGAGTTGCAGGATGACGGTTCGATCCCCCGACCGGGAGATGGTGATCAACAAATTAAACTAACGGGTGCAGCACTGTCGGCTAAGTTAGCACATGGAAATTGAAGCCGCACGTTGCCAGTGCGTCAATAAAATAAAAATACATATACTGCCAGAGCCGTGCTGGAGTCAGAGTACAATAGGCGTAAAAGCCTAGGATTGATTGTGACAGATGCATCCACAGATAGTCCCATATGAATCGTCAGTGTGTCAGTATATCAGACATGTGAAAACTGGTCGGCCAATCCTTGACTTTAAGTCTTGGTGCGGTGGTCCAGTGGAAAGATGCCTGGTTGCTGATGCTATGCGGAGTTGCAGGATGACGGTTCGATCCCCCGACCGGGAGATGGTGATCAACAAATTAAACTAACGGGTGCAGCACTGTCGGCTAAGTTAGCACATGGAAATTGAAGCCGCACGTTGCCAGTGCGTCAATAAAATAAAAATACATATACTGCCAGAGCCGTGCTGGAGTCAGAGTACAATAGGCGTAAAAGCCTAGGATTGATTGTGACAGATGCATCCACAGATAGTCCCATATGAATCGTCAGTGTGTCAGTATATCAGACATGTGAAAACTGGTCGGCCAATCCTTGACTTTAAGTCTTGGTGCGGTGGTCCAGTGGAAAGATGCCTGGTTGCTGATGCTATGCGGAGTTGCAGGATGACGGTTCGATCCCCCGACCGGGAGATGGTGATCAACAAATTAAACTAACGGGTGCAGCACTGTCGGCTAAGTTAGCACATGGAAATTGAAGCCGCACGTTGCCAGTGCGTCAATAAAATAAAAATACATATACTGCCAGAGCCGTGCTGGAGTCAGAGTACAATAGGCGTAAAAGCCTAGGATTGATTGTGACAGATGCATCCACAGATAGTCCCATATGAATCGTCAGTGTGTCAGTATATCAGACATGTGAAAACTGGTCGGCCAATCCTTGACTTTAAGTCTTGGTGCGGTGGTCCAGTGGAAAGATGCCTGGTTGCTGATGCTATGCGGAGTTGCAGGATGACGGTTCGATCCCCCGACCGGGAGATGGTGATCAACAAATTAAACTAACGGGTGCAGCACTGTCGGCTAAGTTAGCACATGGAAATTGAAGCCGCACGTTGCCAGTGCGTCAATAAAATAAAAATACATATACTGCCAGAGCCGTGCTGGAGTCAGAGTACAATAGGCGTAAAAGCCTAGGATTGATTGTGACAGATGCATCCACAGATAGTCCCATATGAATCGTCAGTGTGTCAGTATATCAGACATGTGAAAACTGGTCGGCCAATCCTTGACTTTAAGTCTTGGTGCGGTGGTCCAGTGGAAAGATGCCTGGTTGCTGATGCTATGCGGAGTTGCAGGATGACGGTTCGATCCCCCGACCGGGAGATGGTGATCAACAAATTAAACTAACGGGTGCAGCACTGTCGGCTAAGTTAGCACATGGAAATTGAAGCCGCACGTTGCCAGTGCGTCAATAAAATAAAAATACATATACTGCCAGAGCCGTGCTGGAGTCAGAGTACAATAGGCGTAAAAGCCTAGGATTGATTGTGACAGATGCATCCACAGATAGTCCCATATGAATCGTCAGTGTGTCAGTATATCAGACATGTGAAAACTGGTCGGCCAATCCTTGACTTTAAGTCTTGGTGCGGTGGTCCAGTGGAAAGATGCCTGGTTGCTGATGCTATGCGGAGTTGCAGGATGACGGTTCGATCCCCCGACCGGGAGATGGTGATCAACAAATTAAACTAACGGGTGCAGCACTGTCGGCTAAGTTAGCACATGGAAATTGAAGCCGCACGTTGCCAGTGCGTCAATAAAATAAAAATACATATACTGCCAGAGCCGTGCTGGAGTCAGAGTACAATAGGCGTAAAAGCCTAGGATTGATTGTGACAGATGCATCCACAGATAGTCCCATATGAATCGTCAGTGTGTCAGTATATCAGACATGTGAAAACTGGTCGGCCAATCCTTGACTTTAAGTCTTGGTGCGGTGGTCCAGTGGAAAGATGCCTGGTTGCTGATGCTATGCGGAGTTGCAGGATGACGGTTCGATCCCCCGACCGGGAGATGGTGATCAACAAATTAAACTAACGGGTGCAGCACTGTCGGCTAAGTTAGCACATGGAAATTGAAGCCGCACGTTGCCAGTGCGTCAATAAAATAAAAATACATATACTGCCAGAGCCGTGCTGGAGTCAGAGTACAATAGGCGTAAAAGCCTAGGATTGATTGTGACAGATGCATCCACAGATAGTCCCATATGAATCGTCAGTGTGTCAGTATATCAGACATGTGAAAACTGGTCGGCCAATCCTTGACTTTAAGTCTTGGTGCGGTGGTCCAGTGGAAAGATGCCTGGTTGCTGATGCTATGCGGAGTTGCAGGATGACGGTTCGATCCCCCGACCGGGAGATGGTGATCAACAAATTAAACTAACGGGTGCAGCACTGTCGGCTAAGTTAGCACATGGAAATTGAAGCCGCACGTTGCCAGTGCGTCAATAAAATAAAAATACATATACTGCCAGAGCCGTGCTGGAGTCAGAGTACAATAGGCGTAAAAGCCTAGGATTGATTGTGACAGATGCATCCACAGATAGTCCCATATGAATCGTCAGTGTGTCAGTATATCAGACATGTGAAAACTGGTCGGCCAATCCTTGACTTTAAGTCTTGGTGCGGTGGTCCAGTGGAAAGATGCCTGGTTGCTGATGCTATGCGGAGTTGCAGGATGACGGTTCGATCCCCCGACCGGGAGATGGTGATCAACAAATTAAACTAACGGGTGCAGCACTGTCGGCTAAGTTAGCACATGGAAATTGAAGCCGCACGTTGCCAGTGCGTCAATAAAATAAAAATACATATACTGCCAGAGCCGTGCTGGAGTCAGAGTACAATAGGCGTAAAAGCCTAGGATTGATTGTGACAGATGCATCCACAGATAGTCCCATATGAATCGTCAGTGTGTCAGTATATCAGACATGTGAAAACTGGTCGGCCAATCCTTGACTTTAAGTCTTGGTGCGGTGGTCCAGTGGAAAGATGCCTGGTTGCTGATGCTATGCGGAGTTGCAGGATGACGGTTCGATCCCCCGACCGGGAGATGGTGATCAACAAATTAAACTAACGGGTGCAGCACTGTCGGCTAAGTTAGCACATGGAAATTGAAGCCGCACGTTGCCAGTGCGTCAATAAAATAAAAATACATATACTGCCAGAGCCGTGCTGGAGTCAGAGTACAATAGGCGTAAAAGCCTAGGATTGATTGTGACAGATGCATCCACAGATAGTCCCATATGAATCGTCAGTGTGTCAGTATATCAGACATGTGAAAACTGGTCGGCCAATCCTTGACTTTAAGTCTTGGTGCGGTGGTCCAGTGGAAAGATGCCTGGTTGCTGATGCTATGCGGAGTTGCAGGATGACGGTTCGATCCCCCGACCGGGAGATGGTGATCAACAAATTAAACTAACGGGTGCAGCACTGTCGGCTAAGTTAGCACATGGAAATTGAAGCCGCACGTTGCCAGTGCGTCAATAAAATAAAAATACATATACTGCCAGAGCCGTGCTGGAGTCAGAGTACAATAGGCGTAAAAGCCTAGGATTGATTGTGACAGATGCATCCACAGATAGTCCCATATGAATCGTCAGTGTGTCAGTATATCAGACATGTGAAAACTGGTCGGCCAATCCTTGACTTTAAGTCTTGGTGCGGTGGTCCAGTGGAAAGATGCCTGGTTGCTGATGCTATGCGGAGTTGCAGGATGACGGTTCGATCCCCTGACCGGGAGATGGTGATCAACAAATTAAACTAACGGGTGCAGCACTGTCGGCTAAGTTAGCACATGGAAATTGAAGCCGCACGTTGCCAGTGCGTCAATAAAATAAAAATACATATACTGCCAGAGCCGTGCTGGAGTCAGAGTACAATAGGCGTAAAAGCCTAGGATTGATTGTGACAGATGCATCCACAGATAGTCCCATATGAATCGTCAGTGTGTCAGTATATCAGACATGTGAAAACTGGTCGGCCAATCCTTGACTTTAAGTCTTGGTGCGGTGGTCCAGTGGAAAGATGCCTGGTTGCTGATGCTATGCGGAGTTGCAGGATGACGGTTCGATCCCCCGACCGGGAGATGGTGATCAACAAATTAAACTAACGGGTGCAGCACTGTCGGCTAAGTTAGCACATGGAAATTGAAGCCGCACGTTGCCAGTGCGTCAATAAAATAAAAATACATATACTGCCAGAGCCGTGCTGGAGTCAGAGTACAATAGGCGTAAAAGCCTAGGATTGATTGTGACAGATGCATCCACAGATAGTCCCATATGAATCGTCAGTGTGTCAGTATATCAGACATGTGAAAACTGGTCGGCCAATCCTTGACTTTAAGTCTTGGTGCGGTGGTCCAGTGGAAAGATGCCTGGTAGCTGATGCTATGCGGAGTTGCAGGATGACGGTTCGATCCCCCGACCGGGAGATGGTGATCAACAAATTAAACTAATGGGTGCAGCACTGTCGGCTAAGTTAGCACATGGAAATTGAAGCCGCACGTTGCCAGTGCGTCAATAAAATAAAAATACATATACTGCCAGAGCCGTGCTGGAGTCAGAGTACAATAAGCGTAAAAGCCTAGGATTGATTGTGACAGATGCATCCACAGATAGTCCCATATGAATCGTCAGTGTGTCAGTATATCAGACATGTGAAAACTGGTCGGCCAATCCTTGACTTTAAGTCTTGGTGCGGTGGTCCAGTGGAAAGATGCCTGGTTGCTGATGCTATGCGGAGTTGCAGGATGACGGTTCGATCCCCCGACCGGGAGATGGTGATCAACAAATTAAACTAACGGGTGCAGCACTGTCGGCTAAGTTAGCACATGGAAATTGAAGCCGCACGTTGCCAGTGCGTCAATAAAATAAAAATACATATACTGCCAGAGCCGTGCTGGAGTCAGAGTACAATAGGCGTAAAAGCCTAGGATTGATTGTGACAGATGCATCCACAGATAGTCCCATATGAATCGTCAGTGTGTCAGTATATCAGACATGTGAAAACTGGTCGGCCAATCCTTGACTTTAAGTCTTGGTGCGGTGGTCCAGTGGAAAGATGCCTGGTTGCTGATGCTATGCGGAGTTGCAGGATGACGGTTCGATCCCCCCGACCGGGAGATGGTGATCAACAAATTAAACTAACGGGTGCAGCACTGTCGGCTAAGTTAGCACATGGAAATTGAAGCCGCACGTTGCCAGTGCGTCAATAAAATAAAAATACATATACTGCCAGAGCCGTGCTGGAGTCAGAGTACAATAGGCGTAAAAGCCTAGGATTGATTGTGACAGATGCATCCACAGATAGTCCCATATGAATCGTCAGTGTGTCAGTATATCAGACATGTGAAAACTGGTCGGCCAATCCTTGACTTTAAGTCTTGGTGCGGTGGTCCAGTGGAAAGATGCCTGGTTGCTGATGCTATGCGGAGTTGCAGGATGACGGTTCGATCCCCCGACCGGGAGATGGTGATCAACAAATTAAACTAACGGGTGCAGCACTGTCGGCTAAGTTAGCACATGGAAATTGAAGCCGCACGTTGCCAGTGCGTCAATAAAATAAAAATACATGTGCTGGAGTCAGAGTACAATAGGCGTAAAAGCCTAGGATTGATTGTGACAGATGCATCCACAGATAGTCCCATATGAATCGTCAGTGTGTCAGTATATCAGACATGTGAAAACTGGTCGGCCAATCCTTGACTTTAAGTCTTGGTGCGGTGGTCCAGTGGAAAGATGCCTGGTAGCTGATGCTATGCGGAGTTGCAGGATGACGGTTCGATCCCCCGACCGGGAGATGGTGATCAACAAATTAA
>JAVVLW010000105.1:0-19000 GCA_034401795.1 Chaetoderma sp. LZ-2023a | reverse complement strand
CACTTTCTTCATTAAGAAATCTATAGTATATTCTTCTCTTCCTGCAGTGATATAATCTAGCCCCGCACTCCGGTAAGACTCTAAGATTTTGTCTCTCTTCATGCTCCACTCAGCCTTGTGGCTTCTTAATTGTTTTGGATGTCCCTATCCGCACCATGAGCTGATCCGACTCTGGGAAACTATTGGGGGTTCCGAGCGGTGATGCCCAGGGTGTGGGATCACACACATTCCCTCCATATCTTCGGATACTTAGTAGTTAGCACGTTTGCCAATGTAGGAAAGCACTGTGAAAACATATCTTAATTATTATTTTATTTGCTGAACAATCCTCCCGCACCGTAGTGCAAAACTGGGTAACTTGTACATAAACCTAACGACAGGTTAAACGATTAGTTCCATAGGAACCGAATTCCATAAGAATGTCTGAGCATGATATTTAGATCTGCCACACCCTTACGGGAAGGACATTTATGGTGGGTATTCGTCTCTCTTACCCCCACCATAACGGTGGGACAATTGTCTAATAATGCCTTCGTGAAAAGTAACCTATGTCCTGTAGCGTTTTATGTGGTTACGGAGCGGGATGTCCAGATTCTTATCCAGTTCGGAGATCTTACTAAGTAACATGTATGAGCGCTGTCTTCAGTTTTGATGTCTTAGGGTGTATGTTCTCAATGGCAGCCATGTCTAATAGCTAGGTAGATACCAGCCATTTGCGGCCTAAAATACTAAAATAAAAAACTAAAAGCTAAGTAAGCGAAGCAGAAGGCCCACATAAATAAAGCGGCAACTACTAATTCAGCATACTAAGAATCACATAAGACGGTGACGAGGGAATCCATCGGGAATCGCTCGTCCCGTCTTCACGTAAAACAGCACGCGACGCTATAGTCATAATCTCACTAGGTATGGTCTTTTCTTCTTCAAGCATTTTTGGTTGAAATATTAGAGTGGGCCCATTTCTTTGCCTACTACGCTTCTCCCGCTTTAAGCAGTGCGACACCTTACCGGGACGGAGGTCCGCTGAGGCACTTGCCTCTCGCAAGGATTCAGCGACGACCGTCCATGTGAGGATAATACTCCTCACCCAAATTAGCACTAGCAGTAGTGCCCACGTGAGGCACATGACTTTTCATCCGAGATAATCTTCGTCCTTTCAGCTTAGGGGTATAATAACTTATATTAAGTTAATTAGTTAAGTCTCATGTACGGGAGCCTCCCTTGCGGGGATACATCTGCGGACCTACGAGTCTGGGTGGTACCTCCGGGAGCCCCATGTTTAAAAGTTCATCTACCTGTCTCTATGTCTCATATTTTTGTATGCTCTTATTTTAGTTTTATCTAGCATATTTATAATTGTTTAGGTAATATCATTGTATAGACTTATATTTTTAGGTCCACAAATCAAATCTTGTAAGTTCATAGATCACGAAATTGCTATGGACAGGCATACTGGTGACACAAATTCTTGGGATGAGACAGTTGTATTCAATGTTCGCGACGATGGTCGCATGGCCCCACCAGAGCGATTGAGTTCCACCGGTCTTAGGAGCCGGTTTTTGTTACCCGCAGGGCAGTCTCGTACAAGGTCCGTCACCCCAAGACCAGATGCTAACCAGCGTCATCATTCGTCGTGCACTTGTGGCACGACGATTCGACATGATACACCGGAACGGCACGACACCACCCCACGAGCTACATAATATCGCGCTGATCGTAGCTGAAACAGGTCCAACCTATTCGGCCCCTGGCCGAGGATGCTCTCGAACTCTGGATCTCGTCTCCTTTTATACTACCCGTGACGTCACAGGCACAGACTCCAACCAATCATCGGTAGAACAACAGCCCATCAGCGCGTAGCTAGTAATAACGCAGTCGAATGTTCTAGAACATTCTAGAAGTTCTGCGTACACGTGGTTATGACGTCACGGCAATACTTTGAAGATAATCAAAGGGGGTTTTCCATGGATAACTCAGCCATTTGTTAACCGATTTTGAAATGGTTTACAGATTTGGAAAGACCATCGAATTCTGGTCTTGATTGATGTCAGAGTCAGCGGGAACAGGTAATTAAACAGGATTACATTGTACCGTCTCGGTACACTAAAAGCGTCATCCCATCTTGGTCGTAACTACGCGCTCTGTCAAAAATAGTATCGAAGTGTGCGAATGCGCATTATGCACTTTAACGAACTTAGTCGTTTTTATAATGCGATCTCTCCCTTAGGCTCATATACGCTTATGGCTCTACCCAGGGGCGGGGGGGGGGCGTGTTCAGGGAACGAGTCCAGGATGGGTTGCACGTACCCAGATGGCTGGTATGGCCGGTACGCGCCCGGTCAATCCAAACTTCACCACCCCCTCGTAATTTGACATCCGTGGCAAACAATCGTGCATTGTGGATCGACGCACGGACGTACGCTAGGTGGGAATTATAGACTTCCCAGGTAGGCGTGTGGCAGGAGATCGGTAGTGACGCAATAGACGCTTATTCAAGAGACAGAGCACATAGAGGTGCTAAAGAGGAGAGTGGAGGAATACTTGTAGTTTTCAATTTTTGACATGGAATTATTTTTCCAGACCTTTTCTTTTTTTTTTTCTTTTTTTAAATATTTTGGTGCATGCCTCAACTTTATTTAGTCAATGATCCCTAAACAATAGCTCGCATGGGTGTTCTCTTTGGGTGCGGATAATTTTTATCTCCGCAGAGAACACCCAAGCTCCAACGTACCACAATTTAAGTTTTAAAATATATAATAATATAAAATATATATGTATATATGAAATATATAATTTCCATGTAACATACCCTTACGGGGTATCTAGCATATTACATCTGAATTACTTGCACACCACGGGTAAATAAAGGGGTACGCAACACATGTCTTTGATTTAAAATATATTTGCGGCCCGTTATAGCGGGGCCGCAACGGGCAGCTCTCGCTGACCCCATAGCCATCCTGACATCTAAGACTGGAAGAAAAATAATAAGAAAAATAGAACATAATAATAATAACTCAAAAGTTAGTTTATCTGGCAGTCCCAGTATAGCTGAGACTGCATGATGGGGTTATGACATTATTGCACTGCAGGATGTTGTATTCTTTACGTCGCACATGACGTTCCTACAACACTGGACTCTGCAGTGCTCATTTTGTGTGGGACATAGCTGGGCACTGAAGTGCGCAGCTGTGTCAGATAACCGTAGTCATCCTAGGTACGGGATTCAATTGATCTAACATATATAATTAAAAGAAAAGATATTTCAAAAATAAATTAATAATTAATACGTTTCATGAATCGCACCACTGATGTTCTACTGTATCACAAATGATCACACCTCTGCTGCGAAATTTCCCAACTGGGTCTGGGTCCTGCGACTGATGGTGGTTGGCCGCGGTGGAGGCACTATTAATGCTGAGATGCGTTCATTATCACTGGCAGTGTCGGAAATGTCTGAAGTGATGGTGGCGGAAATATGAGCGTCTATAATGTCTTTCACAGTTACTGCGGGTGCCAAAGTATTTGTCCGTAAGGCAGCGGTGGTGCTAGTGGTTGTCAAGGCGGTCGATGTTGTTGTCTTTGTGGCGGTCGTGGTGGCTGTGGTGGTTGTCGTGGCGCTGGTGGTGAGCTGAATCGTAGGCTGGGGTAATGATGCAGGAGCGGATATGGCAGGAGATGACATCTTCCGAGACTTAGCGTATTTCAACAGACGATTTGCAGTAACATTGGATACGAGCTGAATGTCCTGCGTGTGAGCGATACATTTCTTTCCCGCGTATGGTCGTTCAGCATGGTTACCTTCCTGATGGCTGGATCAGAAAGACTGGGAGGCGGATGCTGGATAACACAAGTTGGAGCAATGCTAATCGACACAGGCTGCGATGGTTCTGGTCCCTCGTCTATGGTCAGGTCCGGAGGAGATGGTAACTGCGGGTAACTTGGAATTTCCATCCCCACAGGTGCTTCAAACACTACCGGTGCGGGTGTAGTGGCTGTATTTTGATGGCTGGTTACTGATGCAGGTGCTGCCTGACTGGATTCTACGGAGGACTTATGCTTCTTGCTCCACTTCAGGACCGGTGTAGATGTGGTGACTGGCAGTGGCATAGTGCTGCCCGACGTGGCTGTGGGTAGGATTTCACGTCTTGCTGCCGGTATGTTGCTCACAGTAGCCGCAGGAGGACGATGACTAACGGGATGTCTACGGGTAGTATTTTTCGTGTGGGCCATCTTCTCGGTTGGGAGAATTTTGACTGGAAACTGAGATTCAAAATGCGTGGCTAAAATGGCACGATCCTCGTTTTCTTCCCCAGGAACTAATGTCACTTCTAACACACGGTGATGATGACGGAGCGCATGGGTCACTCCGTAGCGAGTAGCGGTATAGAGATACTGACACGTCACGCAGAAGACCTGTCTGGAGGAGATGATCCTTGTTAACATGAAGTGTACGGTCGGATTTTCTCGTAAAAGTTCTGGTACAGGGTTCTCCGTTAGCTAATAATGAGCTGCACGGGAATCTTTTTAAAACTGGTACCGATTCTTCTTCAGACGAATCCGACAATGCTAAATCTTCGAGGAGTGACATCTCGTTCCCGCATGGTAGGTGGCTGCGGGAACCTTATTCAAAACCTAAAGCCCTATCTCCTCATTTTTAACTTTCCAGGCCAAGTTGTGTAATAATGAACTAATAATAATAAGAACAGCAGAATTTACTTTTCGACACGAAAGAAGCCTAATGCTATCTGTTCTTCCCTGGTGTCGAGTTTTGACGGGAATATGAAGCTTCAGAGCACGCTTCCTCCTTTTATACTATTTGGTGATGTCATAGGTGGCGGATGACCACACCTGGAAGTTTTAATAGGTGATTCGGTCAGCCCTATATGGAAATTTTTCTCTCCCATTCTAGATGTCAAGGGATTAATTCCTCCCGTATAAAGGGAGTACTTTTAATTATAGGAGGAATGGCTCGTTAACTTTGTCCTAATTTAGTGCAATTAACAGCCTCCGATCAACATAAACACGTGGTTCTACTTTTTCTTTGAGGACCCTCACCTTTTAATTAGCGTGAGGCAGTTTTTCAGATTGGATGATTATAGACTTGCCTGTTTTAATTTTAGGCTGGAGCGCCCGATGGGGTGTGTGGGAGCCTGGTGACGTCAGCGATAATTACCCCAAACCACACCCGCCACTCCTCCATCGTGCTGTGGTAGTCGCATATTTGGGCGGCTCTTGTGCTTAAAGCGTTTGATCCAATTTACTGGAAATAGCAGTAAAAAGTCACGTGGTCCTTGGAAACTCGTGGTTGATCGGAAACATATGTGCTATCTACGGCGATGGCTGAGATACTGTTGCTTAGGTGTAGTCTTTTGTAGATGCGAGATATGGAAATATACATATGTTATATCAGGATTTTGTTTATATCAATGTCCCTATTTGCGCGGGTTCTTACACGGGTCTTGTAGTTGTCTGTAAAGGTAGTTCTCAGCCCGTGTTGATTATGGACTGGAATGCAGAGAAGAGAATTTTTGAAATTCTCCTTGTAATTATACTGTTAGATTTCTTACGCCGCTTTACCGGCCCGTGCGCTAATGATTTGTAGCACGTTAGAGCAGTTGTGTTCTTAATAAAAAATGTAACAGTAAAGTTGTAAGTAATTTGATGTGTGGTTTAAAAAGATCTATTCAGGCTGTAGATCAAAGTTACTGATCCCGACAAGATAGCTGCATTTTCCGAGCAGGAGGGCTGCCAAGCAATCTCCTCAATGGGTAGAACTAGCTCCGTCCCTGCCTAGACCAGACACATTAATACCATTTAATAACGGTTAAATTACAGTACAACTCTGAGGTGGGTGCACACAGTTTTACAATTTACAATGCCGTCGTTTGGGGATCGTGAATACAGTCACCCTGAGTGTCTATGTTTCTGACATGTTGGTGATTTGAATCTGATACGCGTAGCTGGTTATCTGTGGATGATACTTGCGCTGTGGTCAAGCTGACGTTTTTATGGCCGCCAGGTGCGGAATTGGGGAGGCGGGGTGATGTCAACTTTATCGAACCTTGAGGATATTTCGCTCTGTACTGGCTGAGCCCGTGGGCGGGACAGAGTTACTTTAGAGTGTAGATGACCTGTCGGATGCTGTCGTAACTTTTATCAAGCCATTATCGAATTCAACTTTTCGGTGGCAAAATCCTACTCGTGACTGACGACAATGCGGGCATCTTGCTCTCTTAATAATATCGACTGTATTTACGCGTAGATGATGTATGTAGATTGTGGCTGTTTCCGTACGACGTCGGGGAAAATGGAAGGGGAGGAATGCTGGACAAACGTTCATTCCGTGATGCGTACTGTAGATGGCTGCAGTGCAATCCTTATATCCATATGATCAGTTCTCCTGTAACTAGATAAGAAGGTGTGTGCGGGAGATTTGTTGGCTGTTGTCTGTTGACGATAATGTTGTTGTCGGGATGTCCAGGCTGCTGTATGATGCCAATGTTAAAGCAGAGTGGGCGCATTCCAGTTTTCCACGCTGGTGAATGCCAAGTCTGTTGTTATTGCGGGAGGTGGCGGTTTGCGGGGCTCAACTGGCAGCACGGTGCTCTGCGCCAACCGTGGGAATACTAGTTTCCGAAGAAATATCTGTCTGGGTACCGGTGTTACGAGAAATGCCCAGTCCAAGCTCTGGTGCTGGGTCGTCACTGACACATGGTTTAAGCCGATCGAAGTGAATGACTGAGGTCAGGCCATCCGAAGCACGAATATGGTAGGTCACGTCCGACGTCCTACCTACTACCACATAGGGGCCTTTCCACTGGTAGATCAGTTTACTTGGCACGTTTGCAGACCGTCGTGAATCGTGTACCCAAACCATTCTTCCTGCTTCATATGGATCTCCATGCACCCTCCGGTCATGCCATGTCTTTTGCCGCTGGTGTGCAGTGGATAGTGTTTCTCTTACTAACTCATGGGCTTGTTCTATCTTCTGCTGCAAGAGTTCAACATAGAGAGATGGTGAATTTTTCTCTCCTAGTATCCGAGGCATCGCCAGATCCAGGGGTAAGGCTAATTCACAGCCTAACATTAACCGAGCAGGGGCATAGCCCATGCTCGAATGTACTGAAGTGTGGTACGCCATGAGTACATATGGGAGCCGTAGGTCCCAATCTCTACAATCAAGGCGTGTTTCCTTCATAAGCATCTATGCGAGAATTCGGTTGAATCGCTTTCTCTCTATCATCCTGTCACTGCGGTGGTGGTATGGAGTCGTCCTTGTTTAGACGATATGGAACAATTTGCAGAGCTCTGATATGAGCCGGCTCTCAAAATTACTTCCTTGATAGGAGTGCAACTTATAGGGCATACCAAAATGGCAGAACACATTGCTTGCCAGGACCTCCGCTACGGTGGATGCCTCTTGGTCCGGCAAAGCAAATGCTTCTACCCACTTTGTAAAGTAGTCTTGTACTACGAGGATGTATTTATTTCCGTCATCGGGTGTATTCAAGGGTCCGAGCACGTCAATAGCCCCTCGCTACCACAGTGCACCAACAATCTTAATTTGAGATGGTGCGATATGGTGTTGGTCAACAGCGCGTCTTTGGCATGGGATACATTTGGTAACCCATGCCTTGACACTATCGCGAATCCCGATCCAGTGGAATCTCAATTTGATATGGGCAACAGTCCTTTCATGGCCAGATACCCGGCGTTATCATGCAGTTGTTTTAAAATACGATAACTTTCCGGGACTACCAGACGGTCATTAATATAAAGAATGTTATTTATTAATCGACATTCTTCGAACCATTGGTGATAATATTTTGCTATGGTAGAAAGTGGTGTTACCGATTCCTTGGGAGGACATACCCCCTCCCGGATCCATGCATAAATATTTCATGTCTGTATGTCTTGGTGGTGTGAGATTTTCTCCGGATTCCACTCTGCGCACCTCAATTCGGGGAACTCCGGAGATGGCTGTGTTGACTGTGTCATGGTGGCAGCCTCTTCATGTTCAGCCTCCGCGCCAATTCTACTGAGGGCGTCGGCATTCACATGCAATTTACTGGGATGGTGAACAACGTTGAAGTTATAGGCCTGCAGGTATTCCAGCCATCTCGCTACGTGGCCCTCCGGATTATTCAGGTTCCTGAGCCAGCGTAATGAGGCATGGTCTGTACGGAGTGTAAAATGGTGCCCGTACAGAAAGTGTTTATAGTACTTGACGAAGTGTACCGCCGCCAGTAGTTCTCGCTTGGTGGTTGCGTACCTTCTCTCTGTTTTATTCAGAGTGTGCGAACCATAACCCAATACCTACTCCGTTCCATCTTCTGTGACCTGAGATAGAACTGCACTGATAGCGTAAGCTGACATGTCAGGGTCTAAGTTGAAATCGAGGTTTGGATTAGGATGAGCAAGAATCAGGGCGGTCATCAAGAGTTCCTTCAGCACACTGAAGGAGCCTTCACACTCACTCGTCCACTCGAATGGTCGATCTTTTTCGGTGATCTTGTAGAGGGGTGAAGCAATCTCGCTGAAATGTCAGATATAACGGCGATAGTACTGGCATAAGCCAAGAAAACTCTGTGTCTCTGTGACTGAAGTGAGCTTTGGCCATTCTGCTACTGCCTTAGTTTTTTACCGCTGAGCAGCCACTCCATCACCAGATATGACGTGTCCCAGGAACTCAACGCTCTGTCTAAAGAGATGACATTTCTTAGGTTTGAGTTCTAATTGGCTGTGTGGAAGCGGGAAAGCACGGTGTCCAAATTTATTAAGGTTTGCTCAAACGGTTGTCCGAAGACTATTAGGTCATCGATGTAACAGAGACAGATTTCCCATTGCAGGGTGGTTAATACCTGCTCAATGAGTCGTTCAAAAGGTCCGGGAGCATTGCACAACCTGTAGGGCATCTTGTGGAATTGGAAAAGGCTATCCCTACAAATGAATGCGGTCTTTTTTCATGTCAGCTTCATCCATGGCTACTTGCCAGTATCCGCTAGCTAAGTCAAGGGTATAAAACCACTTGGCTCCGGACAAGGACTCCAAGGCCTGATCTATCTGAGGTAACGGATAGGCGTCCTTGACGCTAAGATCATTAAGGCGGTGGTAGTCTATACAAAACCGCAATGTTCCGTCCTTTTTGCCTGCTAGTACTATTGGGCTAGCCCATGGAGATGCTGAGAATTCAATAATACCGGTCCGCAACATGTCGTTCACTTGTTGGTGTGCTTCCGCTTCCTTATGAATGGGAAGACGTCGTACCGGTTGACGTATGGGGCGATTATTGCCTGTGTCGATGGAGTGTTGTACGAGATGAGTCTCTCTGAGATCCATGTCTCCGGAGGAAAAACTATCGCGATATTTGTACAGTAGTTTTCGAATTTCATGTTTCTGTGATTGCTGTAATCCAATTGTGGCATGTAGATATAAATCATGTAAATGTTCGGGTAAATCATCAGTCATATGCAGTGTGTGTGGCAGTAGGTGTAGGTGATTCCAATGAGATTATGTCCACTAAATGGTCGCAGCGTACTCCTGGTTCCAGGGTGATGGGGTCTGCGGTGCCATTGAACACTCTAAAAGGTATATTTTCCTTATTAGTAGTGTCTACTATCATGCGGGGACTTGCGCATTGTGAGGCGATCATGTAATCAGGGTCGGCTTCCAGCATGGTGATGTGTGTGTTGCTTCCTAACTGTGGTGGGGTGGCCCATAAGATTTGTTCTTGTACCGGCTCAACTGTGGCTGTACGGGATAATATTACAGCACATGTGTCATATAATGACGATGCCAGCCCAAGAGGTATTCGTCGACCGTGTATGTCGAGTTCTTGTTGTTTGCAATGTATGATGGCTTCGCTGGCACTGAGGAAATCAGAGCCAAGGAGGACATCGTTGTGAATAGAGGGATGACAACTCGCTGTATGAATTGCATCTCCTCTATTTGGATGACTAAATTGACTACACCGGCTATGGGCACATCAGCTCCTGTAGCCGTCTGTAGGTAGATGTTTGTAGGTTTAAGGGGAGGCTTTTTATGAGGTGGGATGCTCTCATATAAGCGCTTGTTAAATACCGTGATTGAAGCACCAGTGTCAACGGTGGCACTGGTGGAAACACCGCTAAACAGACAGGCACACTTGTATATTACTTTGCGGTGTACCTGTGGAAGAGTTTCCAACGACGCCGTCTGTGACAATGGTGTCGGAGCAGAATCACTCTGTATGTAATCTGACTGTTTCCGAATTGCTTCTTTTAGTGTGGTGGATGGCTGAGTAAGGAAGGGGTCAGTCCGTCGTCGCTGCTGCTGTGAGGGCGGCGGTGAAGGCGGAACTGGGTTTTAGCAATGATGATGGAGATGTTGCTATTTCTGGGTATGCAGTATTAGTGTAGACAGCGGCGCATACGGGATGACGGATAAGCTCTACTTGCGCGAGCCATTTCTTGCAAAGCTTCATTGGATGCTTTGGTGAAGCACAGAAGAAACAGTGTTCCTCCCCGTCTACATCGACGTTTGCGAATCCATGAGGTGGAGTGAACCGCTTCTCCCAAGTCACTGCTGTCTGTGGATGCAGGAGTTGATGTTGTGTGGGGCGGTGTTTTGCATACCACCAATGGACACCGAGAATTCAGTGCCTTGGTGGCGGGATGTGGTGCTGGCAAAAACGTTGTTTCAGCGGAGGTGCTACACCCTACCACTGCCGTTTTACAAAGGAAAGAAGGCTTGTTATGTACAAAGATAGAGGGAGATGGCGATGCTGCAGATGTGGGAGACATCGTAGGCATCGACATATGTGAAGCTGTGCGTTTAGGTGTAGGTGTAAAAGCTGAATTTGGTTGGTAATATTCGGCCACCAAACGTTGTTGTATGAAGGCCGCAGTTGAGCTGGAAAGTGAATACGGGCACTGAGGTGACTCTCCTTTCGGTGCCCTTGAGAGTTTGACGGCTTCTCCGGTTGCGGCATGCTGCGGTCAGGAGCAGGCATTGTAGAAGGAGGTCGGTTAGGGTACTGGTCCCTCCAATGGCCTGGCTGACCGCATCTGTAACAGGTGTTTGGTGGCGCTGTGGTGTTGGTGGTGTTTGTTGTCCTAAAGTGGGTGGTATCGAGGTTTGGGCTGAGTGTGGTCACTAAATTAGTTAAGGTGGAGAACTGTTTGTTGATCTCGTCAATGCGTTCCTTCATGTTGCCATTGTTATTGTTGCACTGGTTCCCGCTGGGGCCACTGGGGCCCTGTTGTATCTTCTTCTATGGGCATGCCCCCTTCCTCCAGGCACTGGATTCTGATTGGAATTTTGAAGGATTATGTATATGCCTGTAATCGGGTCTTTGTCGTGATCATCCACGATTCAGCCCTGATGAAGTTGGCCTGTCACGGATGTCTGACACAGTTCTAAACTCTGTTCCCGCCTGCGAGGCATCTCGAAAGGTGCCGTCACTGACAGGCGAAAGCAGGTTATATTGTGGTGTTGTTGATTCCGCTAGAGAATTTCTGGCATAGTCGGTGAGCATGTGAGCTGGGAATCCATCGTATGATGCTACCTCTTGATCGAGGGAGTCATCGCTAAATGGAGACGGTATAGAACTAAGCTCACTATATGGTGTGGGCATGAGTTCGCTACGTGTTAACAATGATGTTCTTCGAGCCCCACATCGGGCACCACTTGTAGCTCGCGGGGCTGTCAGGCTGTTCCGGTGTCTGATGTCGACCCGTCGCGCCACAAGTGCACGACGAATGATGACACTGGTTAGCTTCCGGTCTCTGAATGATGGATCCTGTATGATACCGCCCTAAGGCTTGTGGAACTCAATCATTCCGGTGGGGCCGTGCGACCATCGTCGCGAACATTAAACACTACAGTCTCATCCCAAGAGTTTGTGTCACCAGTATGCCGATCCATAGCAATTTCGTGATCTATGGACTTACAAGATTTGATTGGTGACCTAATTAAACTAAGTATATACATAATTCTACCTAAACAGACTGTCAAGTATGCTAGATAAAAATAGTGAGCATACGAAAATATAAGACATAGAGACAGCCTGATGACTTTTAAACGTGGGGCTCCCGGAGGTACCACACAGACTCGTAGGTCCGCAGAGGTATCCCCACAAGGGAGGCTCCCGTACACGAGACTTAACTAATGGTGATATTATACCTCTAAGCTGAAAGGAAAGAAAATTATCTTTGTAGTGACGAAAAATCATGTGCCACACACGGGCCCTACTCCTAGTGCTAGTTTGGGTAAGAAGTATTATCCTCGCGTGGACCGTCACCGCTGAATCCTTGCGAGAGGCAAGTGCCTCGTGCGGGCCTCCGTCACGGGAAAATGTCGCCACTGCTTAAAGCCGGAGAAGAGTAGTAGTAAAAAAGGAGGCCCATACCTAGTGAGATTATGACTATACGGTTGCGTGCAGTTTTACGTGAAGACGGGACAAACGATTCCCGAAGGATTCCCACATCACCGTCTTATGTAATTCTCGGTATGCTGAATTAGTAGTTGCTGCTTTTATTTATGCAGACCTTCCTCTATGCTTACCCTAACATTTAGCTTTCAGAGACAAGAATTATTTTAGGCCGGAAATGGCTGGTGTCTACCTAGCTTTTAGATACGGCTGTCATTGAGAACAGATGTCCTAAGACATCAATACTGAAGACAGCGTGCATACATGTTACTTAGCAAGACCTCCGAACTGGATAAGAATCCGGACATCTTGCTCCGTAACCACATAAAACGTCACAGGACACTGGTTACTTTTCACAAAAGCATTTTTAGGCAACTGATCTATCGTTATGGTGGGGGTAAGAGAAACGAATACCCACCGTAAATGTCCTTCCCGAGAGGGCGTGGCAGATCTGAATATCATACCCAGACATTCTTGTGGAATTCGGTGGGGATGCGCATCTCGCCCGTCACCAGGTCCTATGGAACTAACTGTTTAACCTGTCGTTATGTTTAAACGCAAGTTGCCCAGTTATGCACTATGGTGCGGGAGGATTGTTCAGCAGATTATAAGAAAATAATAATTAAGACATGTTTTCGCAGTGCTTTCCTACATTGGCAAAGGTGCTAACTACTAAGTATCCGAGGATACAGAGGGAATGTGTGTGCTACCACACCCGGGCCATCACGGCTCAGAAACCCAAATAGTTTCCTAGGGTCGGATCAGCCCATGGTGCGGATAGGGGCATCCAAACAATTAAGAAGCCATAAGGTGGTGGAACATGAGAGAGACAATAACCTAGACCTATGAGGCCTTTTTAGGCATTTTGGTCAATCTTACACAACCTTGCCGGAGTGCAGAGCTAAATTATCGCAACTACCAGAAAAGAGACGTACACTACATGTTGCTTAACGAAGAAATTCTCTCTAATCATATTAAACCCATCCTATCGAGCTGAATAGAAAAAACAGAGTTATAGCACAGACCGCGACCTCGGTGAAAAATCGTTGGTGGCGGGAGAAAGTGCTGCATATATAAATGTTGCTGTACAGTGTTTCCTACGTGCACTGCAGTCCTATATTTTCTACAAATAAGCAAAACATATGAACTGATGGCCACTGGCCATATACAAACTAACCAGAACAATTAATACATTGTGAAATGATCAGAATGATATATCTATTAGTACACGTTTAAGGAACCTACTACAGTGCGGTTAGTGAAAACACCTTACAGAAAATAAGAATAACTATGAACAGATACAGAAATTATAACTTGCGGTCCTAAGACCGTTACGGTGCCTTTTAGTCATCGGGACCGTTTATACGGGTACGATATTTTTAGCAAAAATACAATTTACGGAATAATTAAAATGTTAAGTATAGTTACTTGAATAATCGGTAGCCATTCTTAAGTCTGGGCTATCGTGTTACTGAAATCGATACGTCACTCTTAGGTTGACATGAGTTGATGCATTCTCAGGAAGCTGGAAAGTTCCCGCAGCATGGTTTCTGCGAACAGGGTTACCGCAAGCAGCTCATGACGGAAGCGGATCAAACTCAGGACTGTAATCACAATATAGAATGTCCAACGAGTAGTCAGCAAGGGATACAATAACATTGCTGCTGTGACGAAAGTTCCCGTACACCGATGGTACAGATGGAGGTTGACAACAACCCGATCATAAGCGGGGGTTGTTGGATGCGGATGAAGATACGAAACTAAGCTTAATGGTGCGGGGTACATCAGCCAGCTCTAAAGACATACCGGGCAAAGTTTACTTGCTGCAGTCGAAAGGTTTAGATGAACCTGCACGACATCAGTGCGGAGACGGTTAAATAACCACCTTTTGGCATGGCCGGCAGATCGGCGAGTCATCCACTAAAGAAAATCGCTGCCTCTACATCTGTAGAATCACATTTTCAGGCCGGAAATGACTCACCGTAAGTTCGTCCTCCGAATTAGCTCTTGATATATTCGTGAACAATATCTAAAACGTTCCAAAATGCTCCCGCAAGCAACGGGAGTTACAAAATTGCTTTTGGTACGGTGGGCTGGAGTACTGCTGGCTATGGGAGAGAAACGGACAGAAAGCGAAGTCATCTGTGTAATGTCGCGCTGATCGTAGCTGAAACAAGTCCAACCTATTCGGCCCCTGGCCGAGGATGCTCTCGAACTCTGGACCTCGTCTCCTTAAATACTACCCGTGACGTCACAGGCGCAGGCTCCAACCAATCATCGGTCGGACAACAGCCAATCAGCGCATAGCTAATAATAATGCAGTCGAATGTTCTAGAACATTCTAGAAGTTCTGCGTACACGTGGTTATGACGTCATGGCAATACATTGAAGATAATCAAAGGGGGTTTTCCGTGGATAATTCAGCCATTTCTTAACCGACTTTGGTTTACAGATTTGGAAAGCCCATCGAATTCTGGTCTTGAGTAATGCCAGATTCGGCGGGAACAGGTAATTAAAAAGGATTACATTGTACCGTCTTGGTACACTAAAATCATCATCCCATCTTGGTCGTAAAAACAACCTAATACAAAAAGATTCATTTCCCTTACCGAACATGGGGACTTGTCTCCATTCCCTTGAAGGAAACTGTTTTGTCAGTACCCTGGATATGGCTGCCGGGTATTGGCAGATAGAAGATAGCGTTCATCACAATATGTGGATTATTTGAATTTGTGAGTATGCCTTTCGGTACTTCTAATAGCACCCCAGCATTCCAGAGAATCATACAACTTATATTGCGATGGCTGATCTGGAAAGAATGCTTGACTTATATTGATGATGTGATAGTGCTAGGCGAAGACTTTCAAAAACACTTTGGAAATCTGAGATGGGTCTTTGAACGGTTTCGATTACATGATTTGAACCGTAAACACAAGAAGTGCCATCTCCTCCAGATGGAGCTGTGCTTCCTTGGAAATTGATCAATGAAACTGGTATTGCAATCAGGCCAGAAAGCATTAAGTGTATGCGAGCATGGCCTTATCCTAAGAATAAAAAATAATTAGAGGCTTTCTTAGGATATGCGAATTACCACCGAGAGCACCTGCAAGGGTTTGCAGGCATTTCAGAGTCATTGTACTTGCTTACCAGTCCCAAAATCCAGTCTATATGGTTTGAAAAGCACCAATAAGCCTTTAGCCATCTTAAAGAATCCCTATCACACCCTTCCATCCTGGGATATCCAAGATCTGATGGCATGTTTATTCTAGACACAGATGCCTCAGAAACCGCTATAGGTGCAGAATTCTTACAAATCCAAGATAGCAGGGAGGTGGTTATTGGATTTTCCAACAAAATTCTCACTCCCGCCCAGTGTAGATAGTGTGCCACTAGGAAGGAATTATTGGCTATTGTTGCCTTCACCAGACAATACAGAATATAGCTTTTAGGCAGACCTTTCCTCGTCCGGACTGTCCATAGTAGTCTTGCTTGGCTTCTCTGTTTTAAAGCCATAGGACAGTTGGCTCGCTGGCTTGAGGAACTCTTCCATATGATATGAAAATTCAGCAACGTACTGGTGGCAAACATTGCAATGCAGATGGTCTATCAATAATTCCATCTAGAGAGCCTGATTGTGATTGTTACAATGCCAGGCTCACACTACATTCGTTACCATGCAGAGGGTGCAAACACTGCTGCAAGTTGCATAATCAATGTATGATTACTATATTCTGTGGCCGTAGTAGTAGAAACATCCTACAGCTGCCATCAGTCCTTCTTCGCTTTTGCCCACTGTGTCTTGTCCTCAGCCAAAATCATTACCTTCCTCAGGTCCATTCTTGACTTGAGTATACCGAGTCCTGCTTTCTTGAGGTAACCTCATAGCACGCTTAGCAGATTTATGCAGTGACGTCCGCTCCTGGCTTTGTATTTGCTGGTTCCGAGTAGGGCGAATTCTAAGGCTCTCTGGCCATCGGTGTCCAGTGATGGTGCGTAGGTGTTTGCAGCGGCAGGCATCAAGTTTGTCTAGAGCTGCCTTTGGAGCTGCCCAGCTGTTACAGTTATACAGCATCAAGGATACACAGATTGCATTGTATAAACATAGCTTCTTTATTAACGGAATCTTTGATCTACGAATCTAGAGTTTCCAGAAGGACTGGAAAGGTATGTTCCCCATAACGCAGCGTGCAGAGATGTCAGCTGTACTGCAAACCAGAGAGCCCAGGATTTTACTTTTCCTCCATGGTTCGCCGCCACGAACTGGGTCATCGTTTTCTATAGTTTCATGCTTTGTCTATAGGTATATGTGTGTGTGAACTCTGTTTTGGACTCATTCATAAAGAGGTTCTCAATTTTTAGTTTGCTTGCAGCTATTGGGAGAAGTTCGTCAATGGGTTTCTTTTCCTCATCTATGAAGTCCACATCATCGGCATATTCCATCTCTAGCAGCATGCCCAGTATTGACACTGGGGATTGGGGTGGGGGCTTGGTCTTGTGGAATCAATCAATGGAACAGGTTTAACACTGATGTTGATGACATCATGCCTTTAGCGATCCGGGAGATCTTCACTGATGACCCTAATATGGGGGAGGATTTTGATGTCACTGTAGATGATGAAGTTAGTAATTCTCCAACTCAAGCCACAGATGTTACATTTCAAGAGTCCAACTGGCTAGTCTCATACTCTTCGACAGAGATTAGCAGATTTCAGCTAGATGGCTCAGATCTTAAAAAGTTGTTGCTGTGGAAAGGACCAGTCATACTCCCACTGACTATGAACTGTATCTCTCTAGTTTTGCTGTAAAAGACTGGTGGCTTTCTAATAATAGATTGGTCATAAGAAATGGCATCTTGTGCTACACATGGGAACATGTTGATCATGCGAAAGAGCTCCTTTTGGCCCAGGAAAGTCTTCGAACGAAAGTTCTGCGGAGCTGTCATGACCCAGGATTAGCTGGTCATATGGGCCAGCAGAAAACATTGGCAAAGTTTCGACAGAGCTTCATATGGTATGGATGTCCGTGAGATTGTAAGCAGTATGTGAGATCCTGTGTTGCTTGTAATGTTAACAAAAAGGCCATTGTTAATGCCCAGGCACCACTGGGTCAGTTTCATGCTTGTTTCCGACTGGAACTGGTTCATTTAAACATTCTCGGTCCATTTCTTGAGTCCACGTCAGGTAACAAGTACATACTGATTATTGTTGACCAGTTCACAAAGTTATACCTAACCAAGGAGCAGAGCTAACTGCCAAAACTTGTGCAGAGCATTTCATTGCCACTTTTGGTAGTCCTGTCCAGGTGCACACAGACCAGGATCGAAATTTTGATGGAATCTTATTCCATAACCTCTGTCATCTGGTGGAGATAGCCAAAACATGAAACACCCTATATCATGACTTCACGAATGGGCAGGTTGAGCGCTACAACTGCACAATTTTACAAAAGATGAGATGCTATCTTCTGGATGACCAGCAACAGAGAGATTGGGATAAGCATCTCCCATTTATGGCTTCAGCCAATACGATCATCAACAGACAAATTGGGTTTACAGCTAACAAATTGATGTTAGGAAGAGAGGTCTTGCAGCCAATTGACAATGTGCTCGGTACAAACTCTTACTCCCGGACAATGTCTTCATATTGTAGATACGGGATTGTCTTGTGGGAAGTCATGACCCCGCTGGACATCTTATATGTACGAGTAAGTCCCGAGTGAAATTCATGTGTGAATACCAGGTGAGCTAATAGACTATGTCACCATGTATATTAAGATGCACGGATCAGCGGCTATGGTTAGATATTTTAGCAGCACTGATCATCATCTATATTTAGATGTATTACCAGCACCTTATTATTTGGATATATATTATCAGCACTGGATGACTGGCAGTAGGTACGTCAGCTGGTGTGCAGGTACAGTTTCGTAGAAACTTAATCGAGTATGACTCATGATGGTTAGCACCAGGTTGGAATCAATCAAAGGGATTAGATAGGACAAACAGACTTAGTTAGTTACGTAGCGGTCTGTCTTCTCACGGAAGCGTGGGACAAGATAAGCCGAAAATAATCCGGCTATGAGGAATGGTAACTCGTGTGCCGATTAACTCTAGCATTCTACAAGTTGTCGACTAATAGGTAATGAACATGACATGGACATCGTAGCGTCCTGTAGGCATTAGGTACACAATCGGAAGTTATTATCAAAAACATATCAATTGTACATGATATAATCTGGTTATTGTCTATATGTTTCCATAATGCATCAAATATGAGACGTTCCATGAGTTGGCATACTTGGCTGGTTAAAGCAACTGGTCAGTAATTGTTTGGAGAAAGTCTGGATCCTTTCTTGAAGAGTGGCGCCACATTTGCATCTATCGAATCATGTGGAATGGTGCCAGAATGTATAGACCGGTTGAAAATATTTGCCAGAGGGATCGCTAGCTCCAGAGCTTCATGAAGAACATTTACATGAATATCATCTGGTCCAACTGCCTTGTTCTTCTTTAGTTTAATCATGTTAGTTCTTACTTGATCAATGGAGATGGATAGACTATACAATTTGCTGTTCACGTCATTTATAATG
>JAVVLW010000104.1:0-46000 GCA_034401795.1 Chaetoderma sp. LZ-2023a | reverse complement strand
GGTCTGTGAATTTACATTGATGTCTGTGAATTGACATTGATTTAAAGCAAACATCTTTCTATCCAGATCATTAAATGTAGGGTAATTACATGGTAATGGGTTCACATAAATAGTGCTGCTCTGCTTGTTTTTTGTAAATATATAAAATATATGTATACATGTGTGTGCTAATGATCGGAATATAAATAATTATTTACTTTCCACTCCACTCTGCATCCCTACAATCGTAACAATGATAGAATTTCCCACCGTTTGGCTCATGCCTACCTCTGTAAGCTATTCCTGCTGATTTTTTAAACAAAACTTTGATGGCTGTCCATCAAATTATCTTGTACATGTGCAGGCACTTTCACATAATGAGCTTCCTTGTGATTATTACTGTAGTCTTGACAGGATGTTTTTCATAGTCATGTCTCTGGGTGTGTGGCGAGATAACTCTGGATCTACCTGACAGATCTTCACATAACTTTTGTGCGAGGACGTCTGGATTTCCGAAGAATGTTCAAAATGTCAGGGACAGTTAAAAGTGCAGGATGGTGGGACTCGGAATTCTCCGGAATGTTTGTTTTTTAAACTAATTTTACTGAAAGATGTTGGTGCCCTAGACAGGAACCGCTCCAGTCAAATTAGTTTCAAAATATTGACTGATAATAAAGGGTGTGTACCACACACTATATCTTGAGGAGACAAAGTGCTACTGATCGCTGAACATTAACGCGATGTTAAAATGTGTATAATTGAGATAAAGATAAAGGAATGGAGTGTGGAAGTTAGATATACCATAATCTCTTAGTACAATGGAACATTGGAGATGAGAAATTACTATCCCTTTAACCCTTAACCGTTACCACACTGATGTCAGATTTTAAAATTTTCACATTAAATTAATAGATGAACTGGTGTATAGTTTTCAACAAATTTGGTGGAAGATGGTGCTGTTGAAGACAGCAACATCGTCCACCAAAATTGTTGAAAAATGTAAACCAGTTTCTTTGCTATTGACGCAGTAAAAGATAGAATATTGACATCAGAGAGGTAATGGTTAGACATGTTAAATTGTCAAATCAGCTAAAAATGACTTCTCAAGTCGTCCTGAGAAATGTCCATTTGCAAGCTAGTCAAATATTTTAGAAAACTTAGAAATAGAATGACTGGTGTGGTTTACTGATATGGTTAAGTGTCATAATTGCAGTAGTACGTTTGCTAGATTGGTCTCTTGCTTTGCAAATGAAGTCTGGTTGTTTGATGAGCGTAGCTATACATGGGACATAACTGGTTAATCTGGGCCGAGTTAACACGGATGTAGTTCCAAATAAGGTCCAGTCACGTACTAAATTTAAAGTAAATCTATACCCATGTTCTGTTTTTGAACGATGTTACGTTTTATTTCAGAGATTAGTCCACATGAGTCTGGCTTACTGGTAATTCTTGAACATGGCTGGAAAACAAATAATTTGATTGAAAATGTTTGCTGCCTATAACAACAGCATATTAGCAAAATTGATGTGCAGATGGACATGTTCTTTAAGAAAATTCCAATCTTGACTGAGCCGGTAATGCCAGTGGTACATTTTCAAAATATTCTCGTCTTGGTCTGCAAATAGACATTTCCCAAAATCAGTGCAGAAGCGTTTTTGGCCGGCTTTAATGTTAACCCTTTGAACCCTGAATTCCTGGAATCGTAATTTTAAAGCGAGCCTACAGGTAAGCTGTTGAGTATTTTAAAACTAATTTGACAGGAACCAGCAACAGCTCCCAGTCAAATTAGTTTTAAAATACGCAACAGAATATTTATAAAATCATCAAGGATTTTGTTGTTTTGGCCTTTAGGGTTAAAGGTAGTTGGATTGTGGAGAGGAGTGAAGACCTACTAGATCAGCTGTATATAATAATTACAATAATAATAATAATTAATAATAATATATTTCCAATAATCAATATTGTTAATCATGAAAGTATATGTTAAAATCAAACTTAAAATTATTTCATTTGCTAATTTACGAGTTTATTGTTTTTCCATAAAATGGTTGTGATAATTAGGACCTATCGTAATTCAGCATTTATTATGCAGCAGATTGTGTCTGTAAATGATTCAATGCTTGTCGCTTGTTTTGTGAAAACAATGTAATTGTTATTAAATCAGAATGCAGAAGGAAGCATCATGGTGTTTGTGGCTTATATTGTATTCTCATTAATTCTTTAAGAATTTTCTCATAGAAAATATCCAATTGCAGACCATGAGAAGACTATTTTTGAAGATTTACCACTGAAATGACTGGCCCGATAACCGAGCCAGTCATTCCTGTGGTAAATTTTCAAAAATAGTCTTCTCTTGGTCTGCAAATGGACTTTTCTTAAGACCACCACAGAAGCTGTTTTTGGCTGATATGAGTTACAGGGTTAAGGTTATCCGAAAGCAGTGGACCATTCCAGTTTATCCATCCATCATATGACGTCATAATCAACTACGTGACATTTAGGATGATGTTATAATCAATAACGTTATGAATGATGGCGATAAGTTTGTAAGATGATGTTATAATCAATAACGTTATGAATGATGGCGATAAGTTTGTAAGATGATGTTATAATCAATAACGTTATGAATGATGGCGATAAGTTTGTAAGATGATGTTATAATCAATAACGTTATGAATGATGGCGATAAGTTTGTAAGTATGCATAATTGGTGATGGACTAAGAATTGTTCTATGAATCATATTTTTTAGCTCACCTGGCCTGAAAGGCCAAGTGAGCTTATGTCGTGGCGACCGTCCGTCATGTGGCCGTTTGTCCGTCAACTTTTCCTTTAAAACAACTTCTCAAGAACCGCTGGGCCGATTTCAATTATATTTGGCAGGAAGCATCCTTAGGACATAGGGATGCAACTTTGTTCAAACGAAGCCGATCGGCCAATTTGGCTGGTGGCCATCTTGGATTTTGTCCGATTTTTAGAAACGTCTAAAAATATCCGAAACCGCTTGAGGGATTGAAGGAAACCTCATGAAATATGATCCAGGGCAAGAGAAATTGGTCAAATGGTTCGGCGGCCATCTTGGTTGAACTAGTTTTCGCAAAAACAACTTCTTCCCCTGAACCACTGAAGTGATCAGGCCGAAATTTGTGATATATGATTAGGGACTAAGGGCCATTAATGTTTGTTCAAGAGAAGTTAAGCCATCAAAAGACATGGCCGTGATGGGCCAATCAAATTATAGCGTGTTTGGCGGTCAGAATTGGATTTTTTCATTTGATAGATTTTGAGGTCGAAATTGGTTTTATATAGGTTTTTGGGTATTCTGATCTCAAATTTGCAATTTTGGAACTGTCAGATAAATGGTTTGGGGCCATCTTGGATCATTTTCCTACCAAAAGCTCCCATACTAAAGCAATGGGAAGTTTAAAATGTCTTCTCGAGAACTGCTGGGACGATTTCAATTATATTTGGCAGGAAGCATCCTTAGGGCATAGATTCCATTTTGTTCAAACGAAGCCGATCGGGCAATTTGGCCGTCTTGGATTTCAACCGATTTTTAGAAATGTCTTTAAAAATCTTCTCCAAAACCGTTTGAGGGATCGATTCAGAACTCGCGAAATATGATCTATGGTAAGAGCTGACACAACTTTGTTCAAGGGAACTTATTGACTACGGTAAATGGTTCGGTGGCCATGTTGGATGACCTCGTTTTCACAAAAACGACTTCTTCCCCAGAACCGCTGAAGCGATCAGGCCGAAATTTGTGATATATGATTAGGGACTAAGGGGCATTAAAGTTGGTTCAAGAGAAGTTAATCCGTCAAAAAAAAACTGGGTGCTTTAAAATGTCTTTAAAAATCTCCAAAACCGCTTGGGGGATCAATTCAAAATGCAAGAAATGTCATCTAGGGCAAGAGTTGCACCAAATTTTTTTTAAAGGATCTTGATTGGCCAAATGGTTTGGTGGCCATCTTGGATAACCTATTATTTGCCAAAACAACTCCAGAACCACTGAGCGGATTGGGCCGAAATTTGGGAGATATGATTAAGCACCGAGTGCCATCAAAGTTTTTTCACGGGAAGGAGCTACATCAGAAACATGGGCGCAGTGGTCTAATCAAAATGTAGCGTGTTTTGGGACCATATTGGACTTGCAAAATGTCCACAAACTCATTTAGAAAACTACTCCTAAACCACCCACCAACAATTGTGACAAAAACGCAGTGCTCCAGGTGAGCGACACAGGCCCCTTGGGCCTCTTCTTATGCCCCACTGAAAGATTTCGTCGGAGTGTATAATCGCCACTTTGTCTGTACGTTCGTTCGCCCTCTACAAGTTTATCCGTGCCATAGTTTCAAGACATATGTGCGATCATGAAACTTGGTATGTGGATGCATCTTATGGAGATGTGCAGTGTTTGAAAAATAGGTCAGTGTGACCTACTTTTCATGGTTCATTGAACATTACAGAAAGTCTGTCCGGGCTGTAGCGTCAATAGTTTTTATTATACGTGGATGCATCTTCGGGAGGTGTAGTGTTTGAGCCTACCTTTGACCTACTTTTCATGGTTCATTGAACATGAGAGAACGTCTTAGTCCAGGCTATAGTTTCAAGTTTTTGGCATACTGGAACTAAACCTGGTGTATTATACACGTAAGGTGTCGTGTATGAAAAGTTGTGACCTAATTTTCATGGTTCACTGAACATTCTTTTGACCTACTTTTCATGAGTCACTGAACAATACAGATAATTTTTGTCCGGCCCATTGTTTCTAGTGTCCCTACAGTGTATACGTGTGCATTCGGGTACCATACATCATTTTACTGACTATTTAGTAAAAATTCTGTTGAATATTTTGAAACTAATTTGACTGAGCCATAGGCTGCAACAGCACCCAGTCAAATGAGTTTCAAAATATTCACCTGCATGTTTACTAAATAGTAAAAACATGTGATTCATCAGCTTACCAGTAGTTTTCTGGAAATTGATAGTTAGGGAGTTCATGGATCGATCCTAACATGAACGAGGTGTGGCTGGAGCTTAGCTAGAGATTGGCGGGACATAGCTAGACTGGAAAGGTCAATTACTTATAAGCATATACCAAAAAGTGTATCAGGTCCAGGGTGAAATATGCCAGAGACTCTTCAATCAGTGGGAAAGCCTGGCACTGCATGGCGGCTATTCATGCAATGCAAGAAGGTAGAATCAGCAACATGGGCGACGTGGCTATCATAGTACTTCCAGCAGCATGCAGCCTCCTGACAGTGCTCGTGGACACACTGTTGTGTGTTTCCCATTGGAGTCTTAGCAATGCAGATGTTGGTCGAGGGTGATCGTCTAGCAGGGCATAAGCCTCCCCGGTTGTCCAGATCTTGGCCTATCCTTGACATCATGAGTTTGTGCATGTATCTCGCACGTGAACACCTGTGTGTGCCTATGCGTGACACAGATTTCACCTGACACATGCATACTCTTAGGCGTACATTTCGTGTAACGGGGATAAAAATGTACAAAAGCACATGTCACAATGTTCAGTGTTGATCTGGATGGTACTTCAACTTTGCACAGGTGTATATTTCATTACAAAGCATTCATTCAACTATTACATATCATGTTAAACTTAACTGCTTGAACGTGCAGTATCACTGAGCAGACTCCCACACTACTGGGGCCAGTTTCATAAAGGATACTTAAGTACACTGTGGTACTTGAGTACGGCTTAAATATCAAATTAAGCATTCTGATTGGTCTGTTTTCTACTTTACATCAGGGTATAACTGACGCAACTGTGAATCTGGCCCCTGCTGGACGTAACAAGCAATGTTTTACTACAACAGTAAGACAACCGGCTCATGCCTACAGGCGGTGATTTAACAATGTTCCGTGTAACATGCTTATTACTGTTCGGAATCGTGTAAATGAACCATGTGTATAAGTTTTAATGGAAGGCTAAAAAATGTTACAGCCTGATCCAATATAGAAACCTTCAAAACTTGAAATCATACAATTCTGCATTTATTGCTATATTTTGTTGAGCATTGGTCACAATGGATCTTTCCAGTTACATCCCTGCCTCGCCCATCCCTAGTTAAGCTCCACCCACGCTTGGCCCGTGTTGGGATCGATCGATCAATTTCCAGAAAAGTATACAGGTAAGCTGTTGAATATTTTGAAACTATTTTGTCAGATAAGTTTCAAAATATTCCACAGAATGTTTATTAAATAGTAAAGACATACAATTCATACGGGTCGGACTGTTAAGCGTTTAAGATGGACTAAATCGAGTCATTCACGATGTACTTGATTATTGTGTCATCCTCCACATCACATAGTTGATTAAGACGTCATATGATTGATGGATAAACTATAAAGGTCAATTCTCAGTAGTAAGAGACAAAGGTTTAAACCCTGGCTTCAACACTGAGCCAGTTATTCCACTGGTAAAGTTTCAAAAACACTTCTTGGCCTGTAAATGAGCATTCACTAAGCAATAATTCTGATTTTCTTGTCTAACACAACATGACATATTTCTACGTACTGGATGTTATATGTTATTAATATGTAGTTCTACTAAAGGAAGAATACTTTGCCTTTAAATACAATACCTCGGGAAAAATTTCAAATCCATGCAAGGACATTACTTCTCATGGATTGTTCGTGTCTCTAAATAATCATTCTCACCTCATTAGCATGTGGCATAATCAAGCAGACTAAAAGAAGACTATTTTTGAAAATTTACCACGAATGACTGGCTCAGTTATCCAGCCAGTCATTCCAGTGGCAAATTTTCAAAAATAGTCTTCTCTTGATCTGCAAATAGACATTTCTCAAGACCACTGCAGAAGCCATTTTTGGCTGATATGAGTGTTAAAGGGTTAAACAAATGTGTTTAGTTACAACCAAAAACTACAATAAGTCAGTCTGTCAAATGTACATTTCTGGCAAAGCTGCCAATCACAACTATAGTTGATGGAACGTGTTCCTGCTTAACACTTTCACTAATCAATTCCCCATCTTTCACTAATCAATTCCCCATCTTTCACTAATCAATTCCCCATGTTTCACTAATCAATTCCCCATCTTTCACTAATCAATTCCCCATCTTTCACTAATCAATTCCCCATCTCTCATTTTCAAGGCAACCATGCAGCACAAGACAACGGATGTTTTATATTGTAAAGAATTAACTTTTTAAGGCATTTGTCTGTGACGGTTAAGGAAATTGCTACGCTTTATGAACCAGTAACATTGAGGAGCATCTAGGAGCCAATGATATATGTTCATCTGATTAGCGTGTTCACCTGATTAGCGTGTTCGCCTGATTAGCGTGTTCGCCTGATTAGCGTGTTCACCTGATTAGCGTGTTATGATATTCAGGGGCTGTATGCATAAAACCTCTTAAGTGTAAAAAATCCCTTAATTTCTAAGCATTTCCGTAACATTTACCTAAGAGTATTTAAGTGTTATTCATAAGATAAGAATTTTCTTATAAAGTTCCGTAATTTAACGTACCTATTCCATTTTCATAAGTGAACATCAGTAACCTTCAGTAGTGAAGTGAGTTTATACAATGTACTTAAGTCATCCTGAGCTAAGGACTTTCTTAACCGTCTAAGAAAAAGAATTCACTTAAGTTAAGCTGGAGGTTCCCAATGTATGTTTAGACTTGCAATTTGTAACAATGGTTTTCATTGTTCAATACTTTTTGCCACACAGTAGCCTAAGGATATGAAATTTCCTAAAAGTTAGGAAAATCCATAGCTAAGGAAACTCTTAAAAGTGTTTATAAGTACTTAAAAATCACCCTTAGCTAAGGATTTTCTTAACAGTTTAAGAAAAAGAATTCACTTAATTTAAGTAAGTGTTATGCATACAGCCCCAGGTTCCGGCTCATTTCACAGTGAGAAGTTCAATGACTTATGCTTGAGCAGAACTGCACAATTTCATGAAGAAATATTGGTTTGGCCATGATTCTGTGCAACGGGTGTATCTGAGTGTAGCAACCAAAACATCAAACACTGAAAAACATTTCTTATTTAACCCTTAACACTCTGCTGTCAAAATCTTTCATTTTCAAATTTAATTAAAAGATGAACTGGTGTTCATTTTTCAACAGATTTTGTGGACGATGTTGCTGTGGTAGACAGTCATAGACAGCAACATCCTCCACCAAAATTGTTGAAAAATGTACACCAATTTCTATTGGCAGTAATGACATCAGAGTGGTAAGGGTTAATAAATATCCTGTTAATTACTTTGAAATCAATATAACCGGAATAGGTAGCAGCAGCTTCTAGTCAATTTTGTTTCAAACTACTCCAGAACTGCTCAATATACCTCCCTGGTTATTTTGTAAATAAATATGCTGGAACTTCAAGGAGGAAATGGTCAACTTTCCACATGAGATCAACATGACCTATGAGAAATCATGCTGGGTCTTCACAATTTTCAGGCCTTGATTCTAAATTTTCTGATTCCATGATTTACATGCCCCGGTACATGACACTAGGTATTACCTTAGCCTCATGGCATGTATCAAAACTAGGTCAGTGTGACCTCATTCATGGCTCAATAAACATTAGAAGAAATGTCATTGAACATCATAGAAAATATTTCTCTAATGGCTGTAATTTCAACCGTAACCAAATACCACGCATGGGTACACATTAACCCTTACCACTCTGATATCAATATTCTATCTTTTACTTTGTCAATAGCAAAGAAACTAGTTTTGGTGGAAGATGTTGGTGTCTATGACAGCACCATCATCCACCAAATTTGTTGAAAAACAAACACCAGTTCATCTTTTAATTTAATTCGAAAATTTAAGTTTGACATCAGAGTGTTAACGGTTAAGGCAAACATTTGCTACATTCAGCCACACATAGCAAATACATGAATGGATAATGATACATAAAAAGATAATGACTTTGTAATTTGTTGATTAAATGTAATAAATCAATATCAAGCCGATTTTAACAGCCATAACAATAACAATACACCATGATTCATGTGAAAACTATAACAAATATATATATATATATACGTCTAACAGCATAGCAGGGCTCAGGTAACTCACTGTAACTGGTTATAACTGGGTTACATTTTTCATGTAACTGAAGTAACTTGTAACTTTACTACTACAGTAACTGAAATGTAACTAGTTACACATTGTAAAGGTAACTGCAATTTCAAACCTTTCTGCCAATGTTTTTATTTGCTTTAGGCGTGTGCGATTATTGCGTTGAGTGATCGCGATCGATTATTAAAAACATAATCATGATTACTCGATTAATCGGCTTGGATACAAATTACCAAGACATAACAACAAAAGAATATCAATGATGAAAATTGCAATGATGCTTAGAAAAGTCCATTTGTAGGGCAAAAGACTATTTGAAAATGTATTACTGGAATGCCTGGCTCCAATCTCAAGCCAGGTATTCCTGTAATAGATTTTCAAAAAAAGTTCTCTTGCCCTGCAAATGGGCATACATCCACTAAGCAAACTGTCATTTTTCATGACCGATCACATTAAAAAGTAGTTGAAAGAAGTTTTGAAATGTTCATGATTATTCGATTATTTAATTTTTAATCATAAATTAAAGGGAAATTCCAGTGAAAATCGGGAATAAGTCAACTAAAAATATACTATAATCCGAAATAGTTGCCGCAAAAAAATATAAAATACACTGTTCCATTGCCGAGAAATAATAAAATGAATATGCCCAAAACGCTCGAAAACGTGACTCCTGGGCGCATCCATTTTCTCGCAACGAGCGAGAAACCGCGAGATTATGACGTCAACGACACACCAGCAAAATATCGCCAGCGCTTTTAGATTTACCTGTTTACTTCGCGTTATGAAGGCCGAATATTAATTAACCCTTTAATGACCAAATTCTGTCAGGAAAATCAGAATATTTCCTTATTGAAGCGATGACTATTTTTGAAAATTGACCACTGGAATGGCTGGTTCTGTTACTGAGACAGTCGTTTTAGTTGTAAATTCTCAAAATAGCCTTCTTTTGACCTGCATCCTCAACTTGACGATTGCAGAGGCCAGTGCTGGCGTGAAATGGTTAAATCGCATCATGTCCGCATGTCAACCATGGGCTTGCAGTAATAGAAACGAGCATGGAAAGGGTACGGCAATTCACATTTTCAGATACCGGATCCACAGAAGCATCCGCATGAAAAGGGGCTAACTGAAAGATGGCTTCATAACATCGCCACTGGATGGATATCTTCCACATTTAAATTTGGAAGACAAGTTTAGAACATATAGTCTGTATAATTTTAAAATAATGTGTCATGCATTTCAAAACAAGGCGCGGTACTTAATTTTAATATAACAGAATCAAACTCGACAATTAACGTCGTATTTGCTTGCATCAATTGTAAAACGGGATTTGCAAACCAAAATGAAACGATGTCGCTGATTGTCCGGTCAGTCAATTATAGGCAACCGCTTAGCGTCTTACTTCGTAGACGATAGGAGGTGACAGCTAGTAAATAATGACAAGTGTACGCTAGACATAATTAGTAGTTTAGTGCTTTCACACTATTGAAATCCAGCGTTATTAATCATTTACAACGTTTAACTCCCAATTTTAAAATAACTATGCTGAGTGTTGAATATTCTGAATTAAATTTTCCTGGAATTATGTTGCAGTAGCTTCCAAACTAATTAGTTTCACACAATAGGCCTATGCAGGGTAAATTTTAAGCTTTCTGCTTTTCTGTCCTTGAAAGGGTTAACTAATTGATCCCAAATTTTTAAATGTTGACCCATATTTACTGCCTGTTGAATATTTTGAAACTGGAATTTGACTGGATGCAGAAGTTGCAATAGCAACAGCTTTCAGAGAAATTACATTCAACATTTATTCAACTAACATATTTTTCAAGAATTTGTTGTAGCTGGTTGATTGCAAACAAGCTCCTGGCATAACCCTTCAATGTTTTTAAAAAATGGAAATTGCCCATAAGAAAACAATTTTTGACAATTTAGCACTATAATGACTAGTGGGATCATCTGGACACTAATTGCACTTTAATTTCCTCCAAACACTGTGGTAAAGTGTCAGTTGTTTAGCCAGTACGCTAATTATCCACGAGATGCAAGATTTACTTACCTCCACTGGTTACGGCTATCCTCGATCGGGCAAACAGAGTAGGTGTGTTGGTGACGTCAGCTGCTTGTCCAAAATGGCGCCTCTATCTACTGGTTACTTTAGCAATTTAAATTGAGGATATCTTTTTATATCTTTTTTATTTGTTGGCATAAAATTGTGCTCTTGGTCTCAAATTAATGCAGAAAATTAGTACTTTACGTCAGATGAATAAAATCTCCCACTGGAATATCCCTTTAATGATTTAAAACATAATGGCGATTTTCGATTTAATCACGTAATCGCGCAAGCCTAGCAGAGCTCCTCTTACATGTGTTATACACGTGACACTGAATACCTCACTTTCAATGTAGGCAATCATTTTCAAGTAGGCTGTTGAATACATTGAAGCTAATTTAACTGGAAGATGTTGATGCCAGCAACTTCATTTACAAGCATCAGTGATATTGATTTTGGAAATTTAATAATGGTATGACTGGCTTGATTATTGGACCAGTTATTCCAGCGGTAAAATTGCAAAAATAATCTTGTGGGTTGCATAATAGGCAATTCCAGGGCCAAGAGTGAATGTTTTTACCAATCTTTCCCATTAAACCATTCTCTATAGATCTGGACATATGATATTTACTATAGACTATTGTCCTAAAAAAATATGCTTGTTCTTAACACTTCAACCATTTAACCCTCATATCAGCCCAAAACAGCTTCTGCAGTGTTCTCAGAAATGTCCACCTGCAAACCAAGAGAAGACTACTTTTGAAAATTTACCACTAGGATGACTGGCTCAGTAACCGAGCCAGTTATTCCTGGTAAATGTTCAAAAATAGTCTCTTAGCGTGCAAATGGACATTCAATAAGCAAATCTTTTAAGTTTCTTGAACAAATTTAGCCATTAAAGGGTTAATGGTCAAATTTGTTCAAGATTTATAATCCTTCTTTTAGAAAATGTCAATTTACAGACCATTAGAAGACTATTTTTGAAAGTTTACCACTGGAATAACTGGCTTGGTTATGAGCCAGACATTTCCGTTTCTTATCCTGGTCTGCAAAGCATACATGTGCTGCACACTTGAAGCTAATTTCTCTGGAAAGCGTTGTTGCCTCATGATGATAGCAAAGTTTCCACTGAGATTACTCTAATATACTCAAAACATTATCTTATCATAGAAAATCAGCACACTAGGCTGTTGAACATTTTGAACCTGATCACACTGAAAACTGTTGAAACCTATGGCAGCAATGGACTTTAGTCAAATTAGTTTCAAAACGAACCAATTATTTCTTACTTGTTTTCATAATTATCAGACAAAGTAACTAATGTAGATGTAATGTAACTTTAGTTACATTATGCAAAGTAACTGAAATGTAACTAGATACACTGCTCAATAACAGTAACTGACAAAGTCTAAAGTAACTAACAAGTGTCGCTCACCTGGAGCACCATAAATTTTTGTCAAAAAAGCAAGGCTTAGCAGTCTTTTAAATGAGTTGGTGGACATTTTTGCAAGTGCAATATGGCCGCCAAACAGACTACATTTTGATTGGCCCACGGCGCCCATGTTTTTTTGATGGATGAACTTCCCTTGCGCAAATTTTAATGGCCCTAATTTTGGCATGATCCCTTCAGCGGTTCTGAAGGAGTCATTTTCGTGAAAACCAGGTCATCCAATATGGTCGTCGAACCATTTGGTAAATCAAGTCCTCTTGAACAAACTTGGCTTACCTCGTGGCCTAGATGAAGATTCTGCAAGTGGTTTCGGAGAAGATTTATAAAGACATTTCCTGAAATTGGGCGAAATCCAAAATGGCCGCTGGGCAAATTGGCTGATTGGGTTCATTTGAACAAACTTGGATCCTTATGCCCTAAGGATGTTTCCTGCCACATATAATTGAAATCGGCCTGGTAGATCTCGAGAAGACATTTTAAATTTCCTGTTGCTTAAGCATGGGAGCGCTTGACGAGAAAATTATGCAAGCTGGCCGCCAAACCGTTTATCTGACAGTTTCAAAAATTCCAAATTTGAACTCAGAATACCCAAAAACATATATACCGTATTTATTCTAATTTAACCATTTTCTCGTATTTATTCTAATTTAACCGCTGGGCGGTTAGCAGTCGCGTAAGGGGGGCGGCTTAATTAGGGAGAAAAATTCACCATTATTTTGTCCGGTACCACTTAGGTGGATTGGATATAAATGTATAATGCTCACATATTGATTACATATATTTGGACAGTATATTCCGAGTTCCCGAGTCCATTAAATTAGGTCTGTAAAACGCAGATGATTCTTCCGAATATTAATCAGCTTCCGCTATAGGCCGAGTTTATACCGTCTTTCTCATAGCTACTCGAAGATACCTTCCTATGTATGTGGATTGTGAAGTATCTACCCAGGTACTAATAGTAGTGCCTTGGCGCTACTCGAGTAACAACCTTAAGTTGTCCTACTAAGCGGAAGCTGATACATCACGGGATACAAAATATTTCTCTTTTCTCACGTCGCCACTTTATCAAAATCTGGATTACATTTGATGAAATAAACGATGTTTAATAAAGTATAAGCACTATTTAGGCGGTCTCAATTAATAATTTCACTCCCGCGATTATGGATATATATGCACTATACATTAAGCATATGCGAAAACGGTATGAAATATTTAGCGTGGAAATGTGTTGAATTTTTGTGCTAATCTTTTATTTTTATTTGTCTTCGGTCTGTATTTTTGGAAATTTGGAGCTTAGTTTTTTTTCTTAACAAGTCTCAAAAACAAAGGGGCGGTATAATTGGGAGGGGCGGTTAAATTAAAATAAATATGGTAGAACCAATTTTGGCCTCAAAATCCATCAAATAAAAAAATCCAATATGTTCGCCAAACACGCTACATTTTGATTGGCCCACGGCGGACATGTTTTTTGATGGAGCAACTTCCCTTGAACAATCTTTAATGGCCCTTAGTCCCTAATCATATCTCCCAAATTTTGGGCTGATCCATTCAGCGGTTCTGGAGAAGTCGTTTTCGGGAAAACTAGGTCATCTAAGATGGCTGCTGAACCATTCGGTCAATCAAGTTGTCTTGAACAAACTTGGCTTACCTCTTTGCCTAGATGAGGTTTCATAAGTTTTGAATCGATTCCCCAAGCCGTTTCGGAGAACAAGATTTTTAAAGACATTTCTAAAAATCAGCCAAAATCAAAGATGGCCACTGGCCGATCGGCTTCGTTTGAACAAAATGAAATTTCTATGCCATAAGGATGCTTCCTGCCAAATATAATTCAAATCGGCCCATTAGTTCTCGAGAAGACATTTTAAATTTCCCATTACTTTAGTATGTGAGCTTGTGGTGGGAAAATGATCCAAGATGGCTGCCAAACCGTTTATCCGACAGTTTCGAAAATTGCAAATTTGATATCAGAATACCCAAAAACACAACTTCGGCCTCAATATCCATCAAATAAAAAAATCCAATATGGCCGCCAAACATGTTATATTTTGATTGGCCCACGGCGGCCATGTGTTTTTACGGATCAACTTCTGTTGAACAAACTTTACTGGCCCTTAGTCCCTAATCATATCTGCCAAATTTCGGCCTGATCCCGTCAGCGGTTCTGGAGAAGTTATTTTCGCTAAAACTAGGTCAACCAAGATGGCCACCAAATTATTTGACCAATTAAGTTCCCTTGAACAAATTTGGTTGAGCTCTTGCCCTAGATCATATTTCATCAGGTTTCCTTCAATCCCTCAAGCGGTTTCGGAGATTTTTAGACGTTTCTAAAAAATCAGCCAAAATCCAAGATGGATACCGACCTAATTGGCTTCATTTGAACAAACTTGGATCCCTATGCCCTAAGGATGCGTCCTGACAAATATAATTCAAATTGGCCCAGCGGTTCTTGAGAATCGTTTAAAGGAAAAGATGGCCAGCAAACCATTTATCCGAGTTTTGAAAATTACAAATTTGAGATCAGAATACCCAAAAATACATAAAGACAATTTTGGCCTCAAAATCCATCAAATAAAAAAATACAATATGGCCACCAAACATGCTATATTTTGATTGGCCCATGGCGGCCATGTTTTTTGACGGATCAACTTCTCTTGAAGAAACTTTAATGGCCCTTAGGCCCTAATCATACCTGCCAAATTTCGGCCCGATCCCTTCAGCGCTTCTGGAGAATAAGTCATTTTCACTACAACTAGGTCAACCAAGATGGCCGCCGAATCATTTGACCAATCAAGTTCCCTTGCCATAAATCATATTTCATGAGGTTTGCATCAATCCCCCAAGCTGTTTCGGAGAAGATTTTTAAAGACGTTTCCTAAAATCGGTCTAAATCCAAGATGGCCACCGAACAAATTGGGCGATCGGGTTCATTTGAACAAACATAGATCTCTATGCCCTATGAATGCTTCCTCCCAAATATAATTGAAATCGGCCCATTGGTTCTTGAGAAGAAGTCGTTTAAAGAATTCCCCATTGCTTTACTATGGGCCCATTTCTTTACTATGGGAGCCTTTGGCGGGAAAACATACAAGATGGCAGCCAGAGCGTTTATCCGACAGTCTCGAAAGTGGCATATTTGAACTCGCCACACTGATAAGCATATATAAAGCAATTTTCCCCATCAAAATACATCAAATACAAAAAAGATAAAATGACCTAGAAACGCTGAATTTTGATTGGTTGATGGTGGCCATGTTTTTTAACGAACAAATTTCCCTTGAACAAACTTGAAAGGCGCTTGGTCCCTAAGCATATTTACAAAATTTCAGCACTATCTCTTCAGTGGTTCGAGAGAAGTCGTTTTCGCGAAAACTAGGTCATCCAAAATGGCAGCCAAGCAAATCGGCCAATCAGGTTGCCTTGAACAAACTTGGGTCTACCGCTGCCACAGATGATGTGTTATGAGGTTTGAATCAATTCCTCAAGCGGTTTCGGAGATTTTTTAGTGTTTCTAAAAATCGGCCATTTTGGCCAATGGCCATCTTGGATTTTGACCGATCCGCTTTGTTTGAACAAACTTAGATCTTTGCCCTATGAATGCTTCCTCCAAAATATAATTGAAATTGGCCCAGTGGTTGTTTAGAAGAAGTCGTTTAAAGAATTCCCCATTGCTTTACTGGCGGGAAAACAAACCAAGATGGCAGCACAAGCGTTTATCCGACAGTCTCGAAAGTGGCATATTTGAACTCGTCACACTGATAAGCATATATAAAGCAATTTTCGCCATCAAAATACATCAAATACAAAAAAGCCAATATGACCAACAAACGCTAAATTTTGATTGGTTGATGGTGGCCATGTTTTTTAACGTACAACCTTCCCTTGAACAAACTTGAATGGACCTTGGTCCCTAAGCATATTTACCACATTTCAGACCTATCCCTTCAGCGGTTTGAGGTCATTTTTGCGAAAACTAGGTCATCCCAGATGGCCGCCAGGCAAATAGGCCAATCAGGTTGCCTTGAACAAACTTGGGTCTACCGTTGCAATAGATGTGTTATGAGTTTTGAATCAATTCCTCCAGCGGTTTCGGAGAAGATTTTTTAAAGGGTTTCTAAAAATCGGCTATTTTTGCCGGCGGCCATCTTGAACAAACTTGAATCTCTATGCCCTAGGGATGCTTCCTGCCAAATATAATTGAAATCGGCCCAGTGGTTCTTGAGAAGTTTAAAGGAAAAGTTGACAGACGGATGGACGACGGACGGATGGTCGCCACGACATAAGCTCACTTGGCCTTTTAGGCCAGGTGAGCTAACTAGTTACATTTAAATGCAACTGACCTCAGACCTGCATGATCAGAGACAAAATTACACATAAAATACACAGAAACCCATCATAATGAGTGATCATGAAGCCATGACATCATCATGAGCAATCAGGTAATATTTTCACGGACTCCTAGCTTGATCCATGGTAAATAAAATATTACCATCTCGTTGATATGAAATACTCATGATTTTAAAATAACTATTGAGGTAGGTGAAATCTTAATTAATAAATTACATTTCTCTGTTATAGTCCATAAGTATATCAATCCATAAGTATGTCAGTCCATAAGTATATCAAAAGCATGTCAGTCCATAAGTATGTCAGTCCATAAGTATGTCAGTCCATAAGTATATCAAAAGCATGTCAGTCCATAAGTATGTCAGTCCATAAGTATATCTTATCTTTATAGTATATATATATATATGCCTTTAATAGTTAAGCCAGTTACAATGTAACAGTTACAATTAATAAATTACATTTCTCTGTTATAGTCCATAAGTATGTCAGTCCATAAGTATGTCAGTCCATAAGTATGTCAGTCCATAAGTATATCTTTATAGTATATATATTATATATATATATATATGCCTTTAATAGTTAAGCCAATTACAATGGCTTCCAGAGCTTATGAGATATACCCATTTGCCAGTCAACAGACGATTATCTTTATGGATTTACTACTGGAATTGCTGGCTAGATAAGTGAACCAGTCATTCCACTGGTAAGTTTTCAAAAATATCCTCTGCAGTCTGCAAGTGGACGACCTCTTTCACTTTTCTTTCCAATTTTTTATGATTAAAGGATAAATTGATATAGAGTGTAAGTAAAACATGTGCCAGGATCATATCAAGATTTGCATAAATCCCTTATTAGTAAACCACATCCCTAATAGAAGTCACATGCCACTTATTTAGGTTGAGCCACTTCAATCTCTTAGCAGTTTTAAAACAGCAAACGTATCTAATAGAAGTCACATGCCACTTATTTAGGTTGAGCCACTTCAATCTCTTAGCAGTTCTAAAACAGCAAACGTATCTAATAGAAGTCACATGCCACTTATTTAGGTTGAGCCACTTCAATCTCTTAGCAGTTTTAAAACAGCAAACGTATCTAATAGAAGTCACATGCCACTTATTTAGGTTGAGCCACTTCAATCTCTTAGCAGTTTTAAAACAGCAAACGTATCTAATAGAAGTCACATCCTAAGCCCAGCAGTTTGTGCAAGGAAAAACATTGTGTCCAAGTTAAGTAAATTATAAATGTCAAATAAAAAGAAATTTTGCAATAACTTCACAGAAACAGCATCAAACCTACGGCACTTATATGAAACAATTCCTCTCAACGAAAAATGTTATTAAATGGGTACCCATTATGCGGAGGTAATCAGTGACCACGTAATGATTACTATATGTAGAGGATTCTACAGAGTACTTACTCTTAGTGTTGATACGTCTTAATTATAATTTGATGAGTTTAAGCCATTCATCATATAACTACTCGGGTAGGTACCAGAGGTTATGTGTATTGTGCAAGTATCTACCCGTGTACAAATATTAGCATTTTCGTGTGACTCAAGTAACGCGAGGGTCACGACCTAAAGTCATCCTATAGCGGAAGCGGATTCATCACATGATTTATATTTGTTCTCAACATTTTATGTCAAAATTAGGATTAATTTTGATGACATAAACGATGTTTTTATCAAAGCATACATAATATTTAAATGCTCCCATTTAATAATTTCACTCCCACTTTGATGGATATAAGGTATACATTAAGCAAAGTCATAAGACGCTAAGAATTTATGCCGTGAAATTGTGTTATATTTTCTTGCTATCTTTTATTATTTTACAGAATCGATTTCAATTTTCACACCCCACCCCACCCCCACTTCTAAGAGATTTGGATTTAAAGAATTTACAGCCCTTGACCTATTAGAAGTCGCGGTTACTAATAGGCAATTTATGGTAGTCAATGATTGTTATTTCTACATGAAGCTAACTGTCTGCATACTCAATCTCTACAGGCGACATTTTCCACGGGCTCTTAAATCTGGATATGGTGAATATTTTGACAACTTTCAGTCAAATTGTTGTCAAAATATTCAGCAGGTCCAGTTATTGCCCACTCCAACTATTGTCTGGTGTCTTTCAGCAGTCAAGACAGTTAGTTACTAGTGAATGGAGGAATATTCAACTTTCCTCCAGTAACAGAGACAATATGAGGAACTTTTTACAAGTAAAAGTATTCTGTTAAATATTCTGAAAATAATGTATTTGACTAGAAGCTGTTGCTGCTTCGGAATATTGATGTGCTTATCTGGATGGTTTCTCTCAGAAGTGATGATTACTGAGATAAAATGCCTAATACATGTTGTTATCTCCCTTTAGTAGCACTTTAAAGCTGTCATGACGTTACAAAAATAGCAGCTACTGTGTAAAAAAATATATATGGATGTGTACCCTTAAATCTAACCAGGTGAGCTACCGCCATATTGTTTGTGTTTCGTCTCCTCTGGTCATTTCCAACACACCCGCCGTCGCTTATTATAAAGGATGCACCAAATCCTGAAATGGTAGCAGTCAAGCATACTGTATACGTGAAAAGCACGCCGACTCAAATTTATATCATTCATTCATTTCTCGAAACGGACATGGATTCCACCGCTGAAGATGTAAGAATGATAAAGATATGTTTATACACACACTCAAAGCTATAATTGAATAATACTTATTCACAAACTAACAAAATACACGTCCTATTGCTTCAAAATAATATACCCATACGTAACTTCATGTCGGTGTAATTGGGGATTTTGTGCACAGTAGCTGCTATTTTGTGACGTCATGACAGCCTTAATGGCCAACCCAACTTTTGAAATGTCCATTTGCAGGCCAAGATTACTACTGAAATGACAGACTCGATGACCAAATCAGTCACTACAGCGGTAAATTAACAAAAATAGCCTCCTCACCAATGGACAATCACAAAGCAAATATTTAAATTTTCTTGACACACCTTGACCATTAACCCTTTAATGGCCAAACCCGGCCTCTGCTGTGGTCTTGGAAAATGTCTATATATAGACGTCAAGTCAAAAGAAAACAATTTTTGAGAATTTACCACTGAAATGAGACTAGATAATCGAGCCAGCCAGTCATTCTAGTGGTAAATTTTCAAAAATAGTACTGACCTGCAAACAGATACAGACTAAGCATAGGTCTTGGATTCTCTTGATTGTAAACAGTTAAAAGTACTATTTCCAAGCATTCAGGGGAGATAACAAGCATTACTCATGATATCTGGAACAATTCATGATATTCAGGGGAGATAACAAACATTACTCATGATATCAGGTACAATGCTTAGTATACAGGGGAGATAACAAGGCATAGCAAACATACTTATACTGATTAAGTGTCTATTTTGAAGATGGTGCCACATAAGGCTGTTGTTTAGTAAATTAGCACAAGCTTCCAGCAGCAACAGTTCAAAATGAACACAGACTCCTCTTCACCAGCTCCAACTATCACATATATGAATACAATAAATTCACAAATTATAAAATGACAAAAAAATATGGAGAATTTCTCAGCAAATAAATGTCCATTTCCAGACAAACAGACAAATATTTTTGAATACTTATCACTGCAATGAATCGTTCAGTTATTGAGCCAGTCATTTCAGTGGTAAATTTTGAAAAATGGCCTTATCTTACAACCATTGTAGAAGCAATTTTTGGCCGTCTTACCCATGATTGACTTAAGTGTTTAATGGTCAAGCCGGTCAAATCCACAAAGCATAATAATCATGCTAGAATCGTTGTTGAAGACAATTTTTTTAACTTTATCACTGGAATGCCTGCCTCGATAAACGAACCAGTCATTCCAGTGGTAAATTTTCAAAGATTGTCTTATCCTGCAAATGGACATTCAAGCAAATTTTTTTATTTTCTTGAAAAAATTTGAGCATGACTGACTCAAAGCATCAGCAGCTTGCTTGTGTTTTCTGTAATGATCACACTATAGCTTGATTACCCACCACAGGTCTATTATCTGCTTCTGGAAATAGGATACAAACCAACAAGCATATAATAGCGACGTTTCTGTTTAGCAGACCGCCAGATGAATACATAACTATCGTAAAATAAACCTAAGAAAAAACAATATATGCGATAAATATTTCTAATTATACATAACTTGTGACGATATAGCGACTCGTTCATGAGTTGCAATTTATCGTGTGTGGCAAAGCAGTTACACCTGGTAGAAATGACAGCAACTTTCGTGTCAGAATCTGTGCTATTTATAGACTTGTTTTTGCTGTCAGAATGATTATGTAATGTCATATTGGAAATTTCTTTGTACTTGGAGATGAGTTGTGATTGACCATTCAACATTGTTAATCCTGTAAATCTGTTACCTGAAATAAGTCCTGATTTTGACTCACTCATCAGCTCATATAATTTGTCTTCATAAATTAAAAGTTTGATTTCTATTATTAGAACATCTTCATTATCTGAATCAATGATTAGTGAATTTGTAGATATAATACGCTGGTGCTGTGTGCTTATTGTTTCTACCGCTTTGCCACACCGGCTGGCGTACCCCTAGGTAACTGATCTGGCATAGTGCGTGTAAGTGAGGCGATAGTTCTTAAAGCGGCAGTATTGATGATCGAGACGCGTATACCCGTTCATCTCATCCCGCTGCTCAATATCCAGGTGTGTCTCATGAGCCAGTGAACTCTGAACAAAGGAAAGCATAACAATCAAGTCAGAATCCTTCTTATGTAGAAACACTAGGGACAAACCTGCCTTTCACAAATTATTAACCAATAAATTAGCCAACTACCCTTTTTCTGAGCCAAATCTTTGCTATATTAGCCAATGTTTTCCAACGTCTACGATCATCACCACCGGGTAACCCTTTCAATGCTACATACAGATACAAAATTAGGTTGAATATTTTGAAACTAATTTGCCAGGAAGCTGTTGCTTCCTAAGGCAGCAACAGCTTCCAGTCAAATGAGTTTCAAAATATTCATGAGTTGGAATAAAGGGGTGCTTTTGATCCGAGATATTAGGATTTCAGGGTTTACTTTGTCACAATAAAACATAATAAGTACTAGTTACATAGCAGGCCTATACTTAACATAAATTTGCTCTTCAAAATGAATTTTAATGATTCTCTACATAGAAATTATAGAAAATATTACTTGGCTTATTGGCGAATGGGTAGGTCAGTCCCTGAAACTCTGATTATTGAATGAGTGTCGATAATTTCAATGGCATAAAACATCTCAAAACCTAGCATTTAATTACTCTTTAATACGATTCTTCACGAAATTTGATATTTTGCTCAGCAAATGCATGTCCATTTGCAGGTCATGAGACGACTATTTTTGAAATTGCATCACTGGAATGGCGGGCTCGTAGCATTCCAGTGATACATTTTCAAAAAATAGTCTTCCCTTGGCCTGCAAATACCAATCAAATTTCTGTGAAGAAAGTTTATTAAAATTGACCCTGTGGTTATAAGTAAGTCTTTTTACGATTTTTTTCAGAATTGTGCAAAAAATACAAGATGTCCGCCAAAAAAGCTAAATTTTGATTGATTCATGGCGGACATGGGTTTTTTTCATGGACATTTTTAATGGCGTTTTGGCCCTAATCATATCTGCCTAATTTCAGCCTGATCCGTTCAATGGTTCTTGAGAATTCGTTTCCGAGATGGCCGCCAAACCATTTGGCAAATCAAGTTCCCTCGAACAAACTTGGTTCAGCTTACCCTAGATCATACTTCATCAGGTTTGCATCAATCGCCAAGTGGTTTCGGAGATTTTTAGACGTTTCTAAAAGTCGGCCAAAATCCAAGATGGCCCTTTTAAATTTTCCATTGCTTTAGTATGGGAGCATTTGGTGGGAAAATGATCCAAGATGACTGCAAAACAATTTATCCAACAGTTCCAAAAATGGCAAATTTGATAAATTGCATTCATCTATAATTCATCTAATATATATCAGAACACTAAAACATATATAAAACCAATTTTGGCCTCAAAATCCATCAAATAAAAAAATCCAATATGGCCACCAAACATGCTACATTTTGATTGGCCCACAGCGTCCATGTTTTTTGATGGATTAACTTCCTTTGAACAAACCTTAATGACCCTTAGTCCTTAATCATATCTCCCAAATTTAGGCCTGATCCCTTCAGTGGCTCTAGAGAAGTCCTTTTCGTGAAAACTAGGTCATCTAAGATTGCCGCCAAAACATTTGGTCAATCAAGTTCTCGTGAACAAACTTGGCTTAGCTCTTGCCCTAAATGATGTTTCATGAGTTTTGAATCAATTCCCCAAGTGGTTTCAGAGATTTTTAAAGACGTTTCTAACAATCAGCTAAAATCCAAGATGGCCACCGGCCAAATTAGCCGATCGGCTCTGTTTGAACAAAATTGAATCTCTATGCCCTAAGGATGCTTATTGCCAAAAATAATTGAAATCGGGCCAGTGGTTCTTGATACGTCGTTTTAAAATAAAGATGATGGACGCAGGACGGACGCGACATTGTGGCCAGGTGAGCTAATAATCAATCATGATTGCACAAGCCTAATGCCATTACCCAACTCTAGGTAACCTGCACCGAGTTTGTACTCCTGTCTTTGACGCCTTGAACCCTACATTCTCAGCATCTCAATTCCTAGGTATCTATAGAGGTCAGATCAGCGTCAAACTATGCAACAGATTGTTTATTAAACTAGCTCCAATAAAGCCATACAATTCAGTCACTTACTGTCAGATATGTGTAGCCTTTGTGACCTACATCATCTGATTGTGATGTCAGCTAATAAGTGACATATTGGAATATGACGTCAGATACTCGAGGGGGAAGATTTGACTGCAGTGATCTCAGTGCCAGAGTGAGTATTTGCAATAACAGACATTCAAACAATTAATTACCTACAAAAGAAAATAGAAATGTTCCTTAGAAATGAATGACTTTGTTAGGAGTCAGTCATTCTTGTGGTAAGTTTACTAAAGTATTCATCACTTGGTGTGAAAATCCTGCAACTGACAGGATGGCGGCGACGAGCATCAGAACTGTTACATTAACCTTTCACCTTCACAGACAATGCAAGATCAAATCATTATGGCTTAACCCTTTAACCCTCATATCAGCCAAAAACAGCTTCTGCAGTGGTCTTAACAAATGTCTATTTGCAGACCAAGACGACTAACGATAACCAAGCCAGTCATTCCAGTGATAAATTTTCAAAAATAGTCTTCTCTTGGTCTGCAAATGGACATTTTCTGCAAATGGACATTTTCTATGAGAAAGTTGCAATTTTTCTGAACAAATTCGAGGGTTAAAAGGCTTAGTGATCAGACAGACTTTAAAATATTCAACATCATATTATTTACTCACCTGATTGGCAAAAATCGTCATCAGGAATTTCTGAGGACCGAAGATATGCAGGATGCTATCTATTAGATTATTGTATGACTTCTGTAAAACACATCAAGCACAATCATCATTTTACCATCGATTTTATAATTGGTAGAGCTACGTACATATGATGATGACAATGATGATGACAATGATGATGACGATGAAAATGGTTGATGAAAATGATGATGATGAAGATGGATGATGAGAATGATGATGAAGATGATGATGATGATGACGATGAAGATGGATGATAATGATGAAGATGGATGATGATGATGATGGATGATGATGATGATGCAGATGATGACAATGACGATGACGATGAAGATGGATGATGACAATGATGACAATGATGATGACGATGGATGATGACAATGATGATGATGATGATGATGGATGATGATGATGATGATGAGTGACTGTTGTCTGCGTCTGGAAGGAGTGGGAACTTTCAGAAGCAGCAGACAGTTTTCTTCAATCTTCTCCACTTCTTCACTTAGTCTTGTCCTTAAATGTGAGCATCTGAAGTTCATTTAGGTTCTCTCGCATGTTTTAGTGTGCTGAGATTAGGTTTCTTGAGGTCTGGTCGCAACACGCTTAGCAGGTTGTTGCTTGAGTATCGTGTGGGTGCCCGAAACCTGTTGGCACTTAGGACTGCAAATTCTTGTGATTTCTGAGCAGGCATATTTTTCTGACATTCAAAGAACAATTGTCCTTTCCAGAGTATCCGTCCATCGTCAGACCTCGTATGACGTCATAATCAGCTCAGCGCGTGTATGATGACATCATAATCATTACGTCACTAAGGGTTCCATATCGATCGTCACCAAATCTCAAATGGTCCGACACGTTGTATGAATTGTATGTCTTTGTAATTCTTTGCCATTTAATAAACATGTTGTTGAATATTTTGAAACTAATTTGACTGGGTGCTGTTGCTGCCTTAGGCAGCAACAGCACCCAGTCAAATTAGTTTCAAAATATTCAACAGCGAACCTGTGTGTTTTTTTGGAAATTGATAGTCAGGGTGTTCAGAGATCGATCGATCCCAACACGAGTGAGGTGTGGGTGGAGCGTAGCTAGAGATGGGCGGGGCGTAGCTAAAACTGGAAAGGTCCATTGTCCGGACATAGAGCATCATTTCTGCGCTACCCTCACAGACAGTGTCTCTGTGTTACACAGTTTATAGTGTTGCATTTGATATTAGACAGTGTGGCCAGCGATGATTTGTAATGGTTAGCAGATGTTTGCCGAAGTATTATTGATGGACATGACGTCTGCCTGCTGTAGAAAGATGGGGCAATCACTGGTTGTCCAATCAGGAGGCATACACTATGGCTTGCTCAATTTCTTATCAGAATTTCAGTCAATTTCCATATCAGGTTAGGGTTAGGGTTAGGTAAGCAATTTTTGTGTAAGTTTCAGGCAGTCAAATTTCATGCTAGAATTTCCTTCGGTCAAATTTTATGTCAGAATATGTAAATCTGTAATGAAAGCTTTGTAAGCTGGAATGTGGATGCCCAGAAACATGTGAACAAGTCCGGCATTCATACATACCATCTTCATGTTCTCATAAGAACAATGAATTCATTTTAATTATTTAAATCCAAACGGCTGAATTTGAGATTTACAGAATTCAGTTTTTAAAGGGCTAATACAGAACATAAGCAGTCACTGCTCTCGAGGGGGTTTTGCCTGAAATGTACCTTTTCATTTTTAGCTATGCCCCGCCCATCTCTAGCTAAGCTCCAACCACACCTCACTCGTGTTGGGATCGATCGATCTCTGAACTCCCTGACTATCGATTTCAAGAAAACTATACAGGTAAGCTGCCCAGTCAAATTAGTTGAGAGAGAGAGCGAGCAAGCGAGGGAGGGAGGGAGAGATCCATTGCATTACAGATAGGTTGATGTCACATCATAATTAACAAAGAATACTCCGTCATGAAGCTGGAATAGTATGTCAAGTTGAACAAGAGGCCCAAGGGCCCGTGTCGCTCACCTGGAACATTTACAACTTAACTAATCTTTATGGAGTTTTACATCAATCAGTGCCACTTCCAATGACTTTCAGTCAAATGGTTATTTTGCAAAGGTTCTTTTGAACAATATTTAAGCAAAAATAGAAGACATCAGTACTAACAACAGAAATTGATGACATGCAGTCAAACTTGTATTAAGACACCCCTCAAGTGAGAATCAGAAGACAGCCTCTTATGGTAGCTGGTTTCTTAACCCTTTAATGGTCATGATTTTTCAGCAAAACAAAAATTTTAGGTTATGTCTATTTGCAGGCCAAGATATGGAGCATTCTGAAAATGTATCACTGGAATGACTGGCTCGATTCTCATTCCAGTGGTAAATTTTCAAAAATACTCATGCTGACCTGCAAATCAACATTCCTCAAGGCCACTGCAGAGGCAGGTTTTCGCTGGCATTTAGCAAATGAAGAAAATAGTCTTTAAGGCAGGTGGTCCTTAACCCTTTCACCCATAAATCCCGGAAAAAGTATATTCTTTATGATATAAAACTTATTTTGTTGAATATTTTGAAATTAATTTGATGCGAAGCCGTTGTGCCTTAGGCAACATTGGCTTTCCGTTAAACTAATTTAAGAAGGGTTAATACAGATGGTCTTTATAGCAGGTTCAACTGAGTATATTCCAAACCATCCTTTTAACACGTGTACATCTTGCTGAATGGCCAAGTTCGCGATGCTGCAGATTATTTAAAAAATAATTTGACTTAGTCATAGCTTGTGGGAGATAGCCGTAGTAAGAGTTGCGCCGAGTTGCACAATCACAATAACACCACAATGGGTGGTTCAAAGCTAGAGCTAACTAGAAGCTGGATAAACCACAAACACGACTTGTCAGTTTAAGGTATATAGAGAGAATGCTTTATTTTCTGTTTCCTACAAACACGTGAGCGGGGACTGTACAATCATGAAGACCTGCATGTATCAATTACAGCTACAGAGAGTAAACAAGTTCTAGTTCATAGGTTCATAGGCATTGAACTTCTAACCCGTACATTCCACCCTTTTCCAAACATTTCCCTACACTCCCCCGCCCGAAAGGTAGGCTCCGAAAGGGTTAAATCGAGTGTCAACGATTCTAGAGGTATTGAAAGAAACCATAGTGAAAAGCTTAATCTTTACAATCCAATTTAAGTAATATATCCCAAACTTCATTACTGCATCTCAATTTCATTCCAATGATTCAACATAGACTAGTAAACAATTGAACGTATAAAGTGACGTTGCCAGTATAAGTAATACGAATGACATTGTAATTATATGACTATACTATCAGAGAGTAACTATACGAGCATAATTATTAATAAGGCTATTTAGTGATATTGTAGAATATGCAAATATGTGGTAATCCACTCTCTACACGTATCCACTCCGAGGACTTCTCAACGCACTCCGAGCCCCGTGGATATACTGAAATTACACAAACACTGAAATCAACTCATTAGAATTACGCAAACGGCATCAAGGCATGATCTATACATGTCCACTTTGAGGGGCTTCTCGACTTATTCCGAGTCCAATGGACAATTATACCGACAATGAGTGGCTGAATATAATTGACTGTACGATACATGCGCTAGAATGCATTTGAATAGATGCGACTGACATATGAGTATGTGTTTGACCAATAGTAATTAAAAGCTAAGTATTACCTATTACAGAAATATCATGTGTAGTATAACATGAGTTAATAATTAAGAAATAATAATAAACGTTAATGTCTAGTCAAACATAGCTGATTGCCAGAGTAACCTTGCTCTTTCAGCTGCCAAATGAACAGGACGATTAATCGTATTCTGAGTCTGGTAGTGTGTTTTCACCGTTGTCTGACAGGTCAATATTTTCTAACATCTCCTCAGAATGTACCTCCAAAGGATAAAGTTTCGCAATTGGACGGTTAGTGACGCCATTTTGAGTTTTAATATCCGCCGATCTGGCAAGCCCGTCATTTCCGAATTTTAGTTTGATAACTTTGGCCAAGCGCCAGTTAACGCGTTTGTCAGTGTCCGATTGAACTAAGACAATATCTCCTACGCGTATTCGATTATCATTACAACCGTTTCTGCTGTTAGAGGCATGTTGTTCACGGAGGGAAGCTAAGTATTCTATTCGCCAGCGTTTCCAGAAATGTTCAAACAGATTGTCTAAGTAGACCGCACGCTTCTGGATCTCTGTCCTATTATGTGATGAGAGGTTTGGGTGAAAGAGTTCGTCATCGTCATATATTCGATGTGGCAATAAAGTTATCATTCTACCATTGAGTAGGTGGGAGGGTGTCAAAGGTGTGTTGGCTTGATCGTCAGAAGTAGCATGTGTCAAGGGACGATCATTAATAACTGCTTCTATTTCGGTTAAAATAGTGTTCAGTTCATCAAGAGTTACACAAGCACGACCTAGTACTTTCCTTAATGAAGATTTGGTTAGTCTGATCAAACGCTCATAAAAGCCGCCAAACCAGGCGCCTCGCTTAGGAATAAATGACGACTTAACATGTTTATTGGCTAGATAGGCCAGAGTTTTTTCGTCAGAAAGTAGCCGCTTGATGGTGTTGTCAGCAGAGTTAAACGTAGCCGCATTATCCAAAATCAGCTGCGCTGGGAGCGACCGTCTACTGCTAAATCGACGGAAAGCACGCAGAAAGGATTCAGTTGTCATGTCAGTCACCAGTTCCAAGTGAATCGCTCTAGTTATCGCGCACGTAAACAAACAGACGTACGCCTTGTTGAACTTAGTACGAGAGTCCTTGTAATGTAATACTCCCGTAAAATCTACGCCAGTCACGGAGAAGGGTGGAGTCTCTTTAATCCTACACACTGGTAGGGGTGGGGTTACTGGCTTCTGGTAGGGTTTCCCATTGACTAATAGGCAATGTTTACATCTTCTGAGAAGCGATTTCACGATAGGTCGAATCTTCGATATCCAGTAAGTCTGTCTAATGTAATTTATCGTTCCTTCAACTCCTGAGTGTAATGATATGATGTGTGCATCCATGATCGTAAGATGTGTGTATGCATGTTGTGTGGGTAATAGAAAAGGAAATTTGTGATTATAGCTTAAATCTGCATTTTGCAACCTACCGGCACAGCGTATTAACCCTTCAGTATCAACAAATAGTTTTAATTGATTCACGAGAGGACAATTTCCATTTCTCTGCATTGCTGCAAATTCAGACGCAAACACATCTGACTGAATAGATTTAATCCACAGTAATTTGACGTCGCTTAGTTCCTTGGCTGTGACATACTTATATGTCGCACACCCCCGTTTCCACAGTTTGGATACGAATCTGCAAACATATGCTGTTATCCTCAGTAATCTGCCGAGAGAGCTATAATGGTTAATATCTATCACACGCATTACATCGTAACCTGTCGGTGATGACACCTTTGTTGTCATCTCGACTGCTAGGTTGTGTATCGGCTGCGCGGGAGCAGGTAAGTCCATGACAGCATCAATACATAGGACATGGTCGACAGAGGGATCTGCGTCACACAGCAGAAGATTGGTGTTCAACAGCTCACAGACAGGAAAATCTCCCGATGAGAGCCATTGAGGGCCCTTAAACCACAGGTCAGACTCTGCTAAATGCTTAGCCGTAATGCCACGCGTCAAGAGGTCAGCTGGATTATCTTTACCAGCACAATATCTCACGTCATCAAATTGCATTGCTCGAATTTCGATGACTCGATTTTGTACAAACACAGGTAGTCGTTTCTCCGAACGTAGCCAATGTATCACAATTTGTGAGTCGCTCCACAGAGTCCTTTTAACAATATGCAAGTTTGTAAGTTCTTTAGTTATGAATTTCGCCAATCGTGCTGCAATTAAGGCTGCCAATAATTCGAGTCTAGGGAGGCTAATATCCTTGATAGGTTTAATTCTAGTTTTCGCCATGACCATCGCAGTTTGGACTCCACATTTCAGGTAGGCAACCGCGCTGTATGCCCTAGAGCTGGCGTCCGCATAAAGGTGCAATTCGCAATTGACGCCGCAATTGCCAGTGAAGTAGATATGATTAATCTGGGTGTACCTTGCATAGTTTAACTCGTCACGTACCTTATACCAATCATTGGCCAAATCATCAGGCAATAATTCATCCCAGTCATGATTGCCTTGCCACAGTTTTTGAATTAGTAATTTCGCTTGTACATGTACAGGTGCTAATATCCCCAGGGGATCAAACACTGAAGCTGCCTCGCGAATCACTTCACGCTTGGTAGGCAACCAGTTGCTATTGCCGCTTGGGCCAGTTGAGAATGTCAACATGTCATTGATCGTTGACCATTGCATTCCAAGGACACCTACATTCTCGTTTGGATCGTTATTTTTGTCATTACTAGCAATCTCGCGCAATTTAGTATTATTCGTGGCCCACATACGTAGCTTAAAACCACCATGTTGCATTAGTTCATTTGCAACGTTATAGTAATGTATGGCCATTTCAGAAGTCAGAACGCGAGACAAAGAATCAACCCTAATGCCACTTATGACATTGTCAATGTACGTGTTCATACTCATGTCATTAGACACATCACACGGACTTGACTCAAGATGTGTTTTCAAAACACTGTTCAAGATAAAGGGACTGCAAGTCACGCCAAAGAGGATAGATTGGAACCGATAGGTGTCTAATTCACTTTCTGAATTACCAGGATCTGCAATCCAGAGAAATTTCGTGAAATGTCTGTCTTCTGGATTCAACTGCACATTGAGAAACGCCTTCTCAATATCGGCAGTAAATGCTATGTTATTTACACGAAAGCGCAATAAAATTCCAACCAAATCATTAGTTAACGCCGGACCGGTTTCCAAACACTGATTCAAACTTGGGCTGTTTGTTTGCTTACAACTACAATCGTACACAATCCGAATGGGACAATTGATCTGCAATAATAGAATTGTATGTTTGTAACAATTCCGGTGATAAATTTCTGATCATAGATCGTGTTCTCGCGTGGCAAACATTGTAATTTGTGGGTAAGGGTGGGTGATTGGGGTGCCATGGTAATTTAGCGCAGTATTTGCCGTCTACCATGCTGATGCTTTCATCACGATAATTTTCAAATTTCTGTTGGTTCGAAATTGTATCATCATCAGTAATACAGACGGTTTCCAAATCCCAGAATTTAGACAGATTTGAGATATCGTTATGAGTATCAAGCATACTATTCGCTAATTCCAACAGACAAACAGTTTTGTACACGCCTATATCGGTTTTCAAATTAGTGGGTCCAGACAGAAGATAACCTAGTTTCGAGCTAACAGCCACTGGCCTCACTGGCCCTGGACCGCGGACAATTTCATCAGTAATCACAGACCAATAAAAATCAGCCCCTAGCAACAGATCTATCTCAAAGTAATCTGAGCTTACCGGCTCTGCTAAAGTTAATTTCTGCAAGTACACATAGTTCCTAACAGCTGACTTGACATGGTTTTTCATCGCAGTGGAAATTTTGGGAACTAATAAAGTTCGGATTTCTAGGTTACCATCTAGTGTTGCTAAGTTCACAGTGGCGACCTTGACCTTTTGCAAGCCACGAGATTCAGCCCCAAATGCACTCAGTTCAACGGTTTCCGTATCACAAGTATCCAGGTTAATGGCCAATTTATTAGCAGTGGCCTGGGTCAGAAAACTTCGTTGCGAGCCCTGGTCAAAAAGAACGTTAACCCTATCGCTGCGCGTTGCAGATTCTAATCTAGCAACGGCTGTTTTGAGCAAGACTGGACCGGAAGTCTTGGTCATAGCCACGTGAGTCGGATTTATGGACTCCGATTTTCTATTTAACTCCTTGTTTGGAACTACACTAGGCTTACGTGACGATGTAAATGATGTAAACGATGCAAACTTACCCATGTTACAAATAGCAGTGTGGTGTCTTCCTTGGCAGTTTCGACAACAATTACGAGAATTGCACTGTGAAGCTCTATGATTTCCATGGAGACAATTATAACACAACCGGTTACGCATTATGATATCCCTGCGTTTTTGGCGATCGGGAACCACAGTACAGTTCGCATGGAAATGGTGTTCCTTACAGAAAGCACAAATATTCCTTTGCGTCGGTGGCACGTGAAGGGTTTGGAATGAAGTCGTTGTAGCACTGAGTTCATCAGAAAACGAGTGCGGGTTGGTACCAGCAACCGCAGCTTGAATTTCACGGTACAAAGATGATCTGAGTTGACCCAAAGGCCACGCCTTATCGCCATGTTCACGTGAAATGTTCGTTCTCACGTGACCTGGTAGTTTCTCGAACACTAATGGCACTAACAGATCTCCGTAGCTTTCTTCAGATTTTCCTAACGACTTTAACCCTCTAATATAACTTTCCAAGTCATCGTAGAACTCACGAATAGAATTCAGAGAATTTGATGGTTTTGGAAGTTCCCACAAAGCTTTCATGTAGCTAGAAATTAACTTATGTGGCTGTCCGTAACGATCCTTTATCAATTCCATGGCCTCGATGTAATTAGCACTTGTCAATTGTAGCCCCTCAATTGTCTTTGCCGCATCACCTGTCAACTGTGCAATCAGGTATTGAAACTTTTGAACGTTATTCAGTTTAGTGTCACTATCGACAGCAGCAGTAAATGTATCAATAAATCCGTTCCAACGAAGTACGTTTCCGTCAAACTTTGGTAATTGCAGTTTTGGCAGATTAACCGTTCTATTCCCAGTAGTAGAATTAGTATTACCTGCCGACGAGTCCGTATTTATACCAGTGGAGCCAAGCACATTGACGTTGACAATGTTTAACTGCTGTTTTAAATCCGTTAGATAGTCATCCGATTCGATAATCGCATCCGCTAATTCGTCCGTACCTGTCGCTTCCATTATGACGTCATCGATATCCCGTAGTTGCGCAAGTTTCGTAACAGCCGAGTCGTATATTCCCTGGAAAGTTTGTTGTTGTAATAATGATGGTGGATCCGTAAAGGTAACCTTCAAGTCCTGTAGTTTCTTTAGTAACTTAGTCATTTGCCCACGATGGGCTCCCCGTGATGTCGTCAGCCTTCTCATTGTATCCGCCGTCGGTAGACTTTGATTCTCCGTCATCATCGTGTCGTTATCCAACTGTAGGAGATAGCCGTAGTAAGAGTTGCGCCGAGTTGCACAATCACAATAACACCACAATGGGTGGTTCAAAGCTAGAGCTAACTAGCTGGATAAACCACAAACACGACTTGTCAGTTTAAGGTATATAGAGAGAATGCTTTATTTTCTGTTTCCTACAAACACGTGAGCGGGGACTGTACAATCATGAAGACCTGCATGTATCAATTACAGCTACAGAGAGTAAACAAGTTCTAGTTCATAGGTTCATAGGCATTGAACTTCTAACCCGTACATTCCACCCTTTTCCAAACATTTCCCTACACTCCCCCGCCCGAAAGGTAGGCTCCGAAAGGGTTAAATCGAGTGTCAACGATTCTAGAGGTATTGAAAGAAACCATAGTGAAAAGCTTAATCTTTATAATCCAATTTAAGTAATATATCCCAAACTTCATTACTGCATCTCAATTTCATTCCAATGATTCAACATAGACTAGTAAACAATTGAACGTATAAAGTGACGTTGCCAGTATAAGTAATACGAATGACATTGTAATTATATGACTATACTATCAGAGAGTAACTATACGAGGATAATTATTAATAAGGCTATTTAGTGATATTGTAGAATATGCAAATATGTTAACACGTGTACATCTTGCTGAATGGCCAAGTTCGCGATGCTGCAGTTTATTTAAAAAATAATTTGACTTAGTCATAGCTGACTTAGGCAGCAACAACTTTCAATGAATCAAATACATTTCAAAATATTTTAACAGTATAGGTATCAGAGAACACAATACATATCTTAAATATTTAGGCAGCAGTTGCAGGGAAAAGGTTAACCTGTTAATTTAGTTTTTATCTATTATGGTAATAAAAGCTGTCATATGTCAATGGATGGTGGAAATAAAACTCCAATTGCACATTAATTAACCATTTAACCATTGAATTTAAGAAAAGTTCAATTTTCTCATAGAAAATGTCTATTTGCAGACCAAGACTATTTTTGACAATTTACCACTGGAATGACTGGCTCGTTAAAAAGATTCCGTCATTCTAATGGTAAAATTTTCAAAAATAGTCTTCATTTGGTCTGCAAATGGACATTTCTCAAGACCACTGCCGAAGCCGTTTTTGGCTGATATGATGGCTAAAGGGTTAACTGTTTTCCTAACCTAGCAAAATAGGTAAGATATTGTGTCCTCTGATATCGATAGCCAGGTGAGCTAATAATAATAAATTGATAAGAAGCGAATCTTATTAACGCATTTAACTGGAAATAATGCGCTACGCTGTTGCTTAACAGCTGTTGTGTAAGCTGTTGCTGTCAATTGTATAACAGCAACAGCACTGTCTATGACAGCAATGGTCTTCAGCAATGGTGTTTACAAACTGTACACCAGCCTTTCTAATACTGGCTTTGTAACAATTAATCTCTAGACATTGGTGTGACAAGGGTTGAATAGTCATGCTGAAAACGGTTGCTGCACTTGACAGTAACAGACATCATCAGCAAAACCATTTTCAAAATGTCCGTCACCATGCTACATGCTATCCAACAAAACTTGTGAATAACGCAATACTCAACTAAATTCATTGCTAGAATTAATTGGCTTTAACCCTTTAACCCTCAAATTTATTCAAGACAATACAAATTTTCTCAAAGAAAATGTCCACTTGCAGACCAAGAGAAGACTATTTTTGAAAATTTATCACTGGAATGACTGGCTCGGTTATCGAGCCAGTCATTCCAGTGGTAAATTTTCAAAAACCGTCTTCTTTTAGTCGGCAAATGGACATTTCTCACGACCACTGCAGAAGCTGTTTTTGGCTGATATGAGTGTTAAAGGGTTAATGATGAATTAATTAAATAAATCTTTTAGAATCAGTATGTGAATATGGTACACTTCATCAGCTCACTACCTTACAGGGTATTAATTTCATTTCAATCCTGAGAATTAGAGTTGTGGTTTTAAATTACAAGATTAAATGTTTTCCTATGCTGGCTAAATATCTAAGATATGTATTGTGTATGCTGACATATATGACTTTGAATATTTTGATATTTATTTGACAGAAAGTTGTTGCATTCTAAGGCAGCAATGACTTTCAGTCAAATTATTATTTTGAACTAGTGAACAACTGCAGCTAAGTGAGTTTGGTCACTGTCAAATGATTATAAGGGTTTTAGAATGCAGTTAAACATGCTATAAAGACCACCTGTACCAAATGCCAATTTTACTACATGCCGCCAAGCCGTTTATCTGATAGATTCAGAAATGGCATGGTTGAAATCAGCATACTCATAACCCTGTACTAAACAAATTTTTGCTTCAAAATCCATCAAATAAAAAATTCCAATATGGCCGCCAAACATGCTGTATTTTGATTGGCCCACTGTGGCCATGTTTTTTTAATGGATCAACTTCCCTTGAATAAACTTTAATGGCCCTTAATCCCTAATTAGATCTGCCAAATTTCGATCCCTTCAGTGGTTCTGGAATAGCTGTTTTGGCTAAAACTAGGTCAACCAAAATGGCCGCTGAACCATTTGACCAATCAAGTTCCCTTGAACAAACTTGGTTCAGCTCTTGCCCTAGAACATATTTCATGGGGTTTGTTTCAATCCACAAAGCGGTTTCGGAGGTTTTTAAAGACGTTTCAAAAAATCGGCCAAAAATCAAGATGGCCGATCGGCTTCGTTTGAACAAATTTGAATCTCTACAACCTAAGGATGCTTCCTGCCGAATATAATTGAAATCATCCCATAAGTTCTCGAAAAGTAGACATTTTAAATTTCCCATTGCTTTAGTATGGGAGCTTTTGGCAGGAAAATGATCCAAGATGGCCACCAAACCGTTTATCCGACAGCTTTGAAAATTGCAAATTTGTGATCAGAATACCCAAAAAACCTATATAAAACCAATTTCAGCCTCCAAATCCATCAAATAAAAAAATCCAATATGGCCGCCAAACATGCTGTATTTTGATTGACCGACGGCACCATGTTTTTTGACGGATTAACTTCCCTTGAACAAACTTTAATGGCCTTTAGTCCCTAATCATATCTGCCAAATTTCGGCATGATCCTTTCAGCGGTTCTGGAGAAGTCATTTTCGCTAAAACTAGGTCAACCAAAATGGCTGCTGAACCATTTGGCCAATCAAGTTCACTTGAACAAACTTGGTTCAGCTCTTGCCCTAGATCATATTTCATGGGATTTGCTTCGATCCACCAAGCGGTTTCGGAGAAGATTTTTAAAGACATTTCCTAAAATCGGGCAAAATCCAAATTGGCCACCGGCCAAATTGGCCGATCGGTTTCGTTTGAACAAACTTGGATCCCTATGCCCTAAGGATACTTCCTGCCAAAGATAACTTATATCGGCCTAGTGGTTCTTGAGAAGTCGTTTAAAGGAAAAAGTTGACGGACAGACGGATGATCGGACAGACGGACGGATGGACGATGGACGGTCGCCATGGCATAAGCTCACTTGGCCATTATGGCCAGGTGAGCTAACAAATTCTGTCTTTACTATATATTAATAAACAGTCTGTTAAATATTTTGAAACTAACTTTGACTGGGTGCTGTTGCTGCCATAGGCAGGTTATCTGTATAGTTAACATGAAATTGGGATTCTGGTAATTCAGGGTTCGATTGATCAAAACATGTTCAAAGTGTGGGTGGAGCTTAGAGATGGGCGGGACATGGCTAGAAGCGGGTTCCTCCATTAGGATGAGCTTAGAGATGGGCGGGGCATGGCTAGAAGTGGGTTCCTCCGTTAGGATGAGCTTAGAGATGGGCGGGGCATGGCTAGAAGTGGGTTCCTCTGTTAGGATAAGCTTAGAGATGGGCGGGGCACGGCTAGAAGTGGGTTCCTCCGTTAGGATGAGCTTAGAGATGGGCGGGGCATGGCTAGAAGTGGGTTCCTCCGTTAGGATGAGCTTAGAGATGGGTGGGGCGTGCCTAGAAGTGGGTTCCTCCGTTAGGATGAGCTTAGAGATGGGCGGGGCATGGCTACATTGTGTAGAAGTGGGTTCCTCCGTTAGGATGAGCTTAGAGATGGGCGGGGCATGGCTAGAAATGGGTTCCTCCGTTAGGATGAGCTTAGAGATGGGCGGGGAATGGCTAGAAGTGGGTTCCTCCATTAGGATGAGCTTAGAGATGGGCGGGGCATGGCTAGAAGTGGGTTCCTCCATTAGGATGAGCTTAGAGATGGGCGGGGCATGGCTAGAAGTGGGTTCCTCCATTAGGATGAGCTTAGAGATGGGAGGGGCATGGCTAGAAGTGGGTTCCTCCATTAGGATGAGTTTAGAGATGGGCGGGGCACGGCTAGAAGTGGGTTCCTCCATTAGGAGCATTGTGAACAAAAGGCCATGTGTATTGCTCACCTGCAACATCAGTATTTAAACAAGGAAAAAATATGACAGTTCCGATCAGAAATGGATGAATGCGCACCGTGTTGTCTGAGACAAAAGAACTTATCATTTCCACTAATCCGATCGACCAATCAAATTGAAAAGAATCCTGTTCTCATTCAGCAAGCCGCATATCGTCTATATCAGAATGTTAGCTCTCAAAATCCATAACTAACAATAGCTCAATTCTGATTGGTTGATGGTTTTTACAGACATCAATTTGACTCTTCGTTCCTACTTATATAAATTTGCCAAGTTTTGTTCCAATCCCTCTGACGGTGCCGGTCATTTTTGTGGAAACATGGTCGTCCAAGATGACCAACAGCAAATCATCCAATCAAGATCCGTGGAACAAACCTGGTTCCGCTAAATTGCTTAGATGAATGTCATGAGGTTCATGTCAATCAGTCAAGTGGTTCCGAGAATGTGATTTTAAAATATTAGCACAAAATACGAGATGGCCATTAACCAAAAATAAATTTAATTTATGTCAACATTCAGCAAAAAAGCTCTTTTGCCTGGTCGATGGCAGTCCTGTCAGGCCAGGTGAGGTAACAATGAATACAAACTAAACAGCAAGAATATCTCACATGTGTAAGTGAACAGAGTCTAGCTCACAAGAGCGGCCCCATGAGTTGTTTGGAGTTCTCTAACATTACCTGGATGTGTTTAGGACATATAACTTACCTGTGGCATGTTTGTCTCAAAGCTAACATAAGAGCAATCTGGCTCTGGTGTCACATGAATTGTCATGTAGTAGCCCTGTGAAGAAAAGCGAAAGGTCATGTAGTAGCCCTGTGAAGGAAAGTGAAAGGTCATGTAGTACTAGTCCTGTGAAGGAAAGGGAAAGGTCATGTAGTACTAGTCCTGTGAAGGAAAGGGAAAGGTCATGTAGTAGCCCTGTGAAGGAAAGGGAAAGGTCATGTACCAGTCCTGTGAAGGAAAGGGAAAGATCATGTAGTAGCCCTGTGAAGGAAACGGAAAGGTCATGTAGTACTAGCCCTGTGAAGGAAAGGGAAAGGTCATGTAGTAGCCCTGGGAACGAAAGGGAAAGGTCATGTACTAGTCCTGTGAAGGAAAGGGAAAGTTATGTAGTACTAGCCCTGTGAAGGAAAGGGAAAGATCGTGTACTAGTTCTGTGAAGGAAAGGGAAAGGTCATGTAGTAGCCCTGTGAAGGAAAGGGAAAGGTCATGTACTAGTCATGTACTAGTCCTGTGAAGGAAAGGGAAAGGTTATGTAGTAGCCCTGTGATCGAAAGGGAAAGGTCATGTACTAGTCCTGTGAAGGAAAGGGAAAGGTTATGTAGTACTAGTCCTGTGAAGGAAAGGGAAAGGTTATGTACTAGTCCTGTGAAGGAAAGGGAAAGGTCATGTACTAGTCCTGTGAAGGAAAGGGAAAGGTCATGTACTACTCCTGTGAAGGAAAGGAAAAGATCATGTAGTACTAGCCCTGTGAAGGAAAGGGAAAGGTCATGTACTAGTCCTGTGAAGGAAAGGGAAAGGTTATGTAGTAGCCATGTGAAGGAAAGGGAAAGATCATGTAGTACTAGCCCTGTGAAGGAAAGGGAAAGGTTATGTAGTAGCCCTGTGAAAGAAAGGGAAAGATCATGTAGTACTAGTCCTGTGAAGGAAAGGGAAAGGTCATGTAGTAGCCCTGTGAAGGAAAGGGAAAGGTCATGTACCAGTCCTGTGAAGGAAAGGGAAAGATCATGTAGTAGCCCTGTGAAGGAAACGGAAAGGTCATGTAGTACTAGCCCTGTGAAGGAAAGGGAAAGGTCATGTAGTAGCCCTGGGAACGAAAGGGAAAGGTCATGTACTAGTCCTGTGAAGGAAAGGGAAAGTTATGTAGTACTAGCCCTGTGAAGGAAAGGGAAAGATTGTGTACTAGCCCTGTGAAGGAAAGGGAAAGATCATGTAGTACTAGCCCTATGAAGGAAAGGGAAAGGTCATGTACCAGTCCTGTGAAGGAAAGGGAAAGGTCATGTAGTACTAGCCCTGTGAAGGAAAGGGAAAGGTCATGTAGTAGCCCTGGAAACGAAAGGGAAAGGTCATGTACTAGTCCTGTGAAGGAAAGGGAAAGGTTACGTAGTAGCCCTGTGAAGGAAAATGAAAGGTTATGTAGTAGCCCTGTGAAGGAAGGGGAAAGGTTATGTAGTACTAGTCCTGTGAAGGAAAGGGAAAAATCATGTAGTAGTCCTGTGAAGGAAAGGGAAAGGTCATGTAGTAGACCTGGGAACGAAAGGGAAAGGTCATGTACTAGTCCTGGGAACGAAAGGGAAATGTCCTGTACTAGTCCTGTGAAGGAAAGGGAAAGGTTATGTAGTAGCCCTGTGAAAGAAGGGGAAAGGTCATGTAGTACTAGTCCTGTGAAGGAAAGGGAAAGGGTCATGTAGTAGCCCTGTGAAGGAAAGTGAAAGGTCATGTGGTATTAGTCCTGTGAAGGAAAGGGAAAGGTCGTGTAGTAGCCCTGTGAAGGAAAGGGAAAGGTCATGTACCAGTCCTGTAGAGGAAAGGGAAAGATCATGTACTAGTCCTGTGGAGGAAAGGGAAAGATCATGTAGTAGCCCTGTGAAGGAAAGGGAAAGGTCATGTACCAGTCCTGTGGAGGAAAGGGAAAGATCATGTAGTAGCCCTGTGAAGGAAAGGGAAAGATCATGTAGTACTAGCCCTGTGAAGGAAAGGGAAAGATCATGTAGTACTAGCCCTGTGAAGGAAAGGGAAAGGTCATGTACCAGTCCTGTGAAGGAAAGGGAAAGATCATGTAGTACTAGCCCTGTGAAGGAAAGGGAAAGGTCATGCAGTAGCCCTGGAAACGAAAGGGAAAGGTCATGTAGTAGCCCTGGGAATGAAAGGGAAAGGTCATGTACTAGTCCTGTGAAGGAAAGGGAAAGGTTATGTAGTATCCCTGTGAAGGAAAGGGAAAGGTTATGTAGTAGCCCTGTGAAGGAAGGGGAAAGGTTATGTAGTACTAGTCCTGTGAAGGAAAGGGAAAGATCATGTACTAGTCCTGTGAAGGAAATGGAAAGGTCATGTCGTAGCCCTGGGAACGAAAGGGAAAGGTCATGTACTAGTCCTGGGAACGAAAGGGAAAGGTCATGTACTAGTCCTGTGAAGGAAAGGGAAAGGTTATGTAGTAGCCCTTTGAAAGAAGGGGAAAGGTCATGTAGTACTAGTCCTGTGAAGGAACCGGAAAGGTCATGTAGTAGCCCTGTGAAGGAAAGTGAGTGGTCATGTAGTACTAGTCCTGTGAAGGAAAGGGAAAGGTCATGTAGTACTAGTCCTGTGAAGGAAAGGGAAAGGTCATGTAGTAGCCCTGTGAAGGAAAGGGAAAGGTCATGTAGTAGCCCTGTGAAGGAATGGGAAAGGTCATGTAGTAGCCCTGTGAAGGAAAGGGAAAGGGTCATGTAGTAGTCCTGTGAAGGAAAGTGAAAGGTCATGTAGTATTAGTCCTGTGAAGGAAAGGGAAAGGTCATGTAGTAGCCCTGTGAAGGAAAGGGAAAGGTCATGTACCAGTCCTGTGGAGGAAAGGGAAAGATCATGTAGTAGCCCTGTGAAGGAAAGGGAAAGGTCATGTAGTACTAGCACTGTGAAGGAAAGGGAAAGGTCATGTAGTAGCCCTGGGAACGAAAGGGAAAGGTAATGTACTAGTCCTGTGAAGGAAAGGGAAAGGTTATGTAGTAGCCCTGTGAAGGAAAGGGAAAGGTTATGTAGTAGCCCTGTGAAGGAAGGGGAAAGATCATGTAGTAGTCCTGTGAAGGAAAGGGAAAGATCATGTAGTAGTCCTGTGAAGGAACGGGAAAGGTCATGTAGTAGACCTGGGAACGAAAGGGAAAGGTCATGTACTAGTCCTGGGAATGAAAGGGAAAGGTCATGTACTAGTCCTGTGAAGGAAAGGGAAAGGCTATGTAGTAGCCCTATGAACGAAAGGGAAAGGTCATGTACTAGTCCTGTGAAGGAAAGGGAAAGGTTATTTAGTACTAGCCCTATGAACGAAAGGGAAAGGCCATGTACTAGTCCTGTGAAGGAAAGGGAAAGGTTATGTAGTAGTCCTGTGAAGGAAAGGGAAAGATCGTGTACTAGTCCTGTGAAGGAAAGGGAAAGGTCATGTAGTAGCCCTGTGAAGGAAAGGGAAAGGTCATGTACTAGTCCTGTGAAGGAAAGGGAAAGGTTATGTAGTAGCCCTGTGATCGAAAGGGAAAGGTCATGTAGTACTAGCCCTGTGAAGGAAAGGGAAAGGTCATGTACTAGTCCTGTGAAGGAAAGGGAAAGGTTATGTAGTAGCCCTATGAACGAAAGGGAAAGGTCATGTACTAGTCCTGTGAAGGAAAGGGAAAGGTTATGTAGTACTAGCCCTGTGAAGGAAAGGAAAAGATCGTGTACTAGTCCTGTGAAGGAAAGGGAAAGGTCATGTAGTAGCCCTGTGAAGGAAATGGAAAGGTCATGTACTAGTCCTGTGAAGGAAAAGCAAAGGTTATGTAGTAGCCCTGTGATCGAAAGGGAAAGGTCATGTACTAGTCCTGTGAAGGAAAGGCAAAGGTTATGTAGTAGCCCTGTGATCGAAAGGGAAAGGTCATGTACTAGTCCTGTGAAGGAAAGGGAAAGGTTATGTAGTAGCCCTGTGAAAGAAGGGGAAAGGTCATGTAGTACTAGTCCTGTGAAGGAACCGGAAAGGTCATGTAGTAGCCCTGTGAAGGAAAGGGAAAGGTTATGTACTAGTCCTGTGAAGGAAAGGGAAAGGTTATGTACTAGTCCTGTGAAGGAAAGGGAAAGGTCATGTACTAGTCCTGTGAAGGAAAGGGAAAAGTCATGTACTAGTCCTGTGAAGGAAAGCGAAAGGTTATGTAGTAGCCCTGTGAAGGAAAGGGAAAGGTCATGTACTACTCCTGTGAAGGAAAGGAAAAGATCATGTAGTACTAGCCCTGTGAAGGAAAGGGAAAAATCATGTAGTAGTCCTGTGAAGGAAAGGGAAAGGTCATGTAGTAGACCTGGGAACGAAAGGGAAAGGTCATGTACTAGTCCTGGGAACGAAAGGGAAATGTCCTGTACTAGTCCTGTGAAGGAAAGGGAAAGGTTATGTAGTAGCCCTGTGAAAGAAGGGGAAAGGTCATGTAGTACTAGTCCTGTGAAGGAAAGGGAAAGGGTCATGTAGTAGCCCTGTGAAGGAAAGTGAAAGGTCATGTAGTATTAGTCCTGTGAAGGAAAGGGAAAGGTCATGTAGTAGCCCTGTGAAGGAAAGGGAAAGGTCATGTACCAGTCCTGTGGAGGAAAGGGAAAGATCATGTACTAGTCCTGTGGAGGAAAGGGAAAGATCATGTAGTAGCCCTGTGAAGGAAAGGGAAAGGTCATGTACCAGTCCTGTGGAGGAAAGGGAAAGATCATGTAGTAGCCCTGTGAAGGAAAGGGAAAGATGTAGTACTAGCCCTGTGAAGGAAAGGGAAAGGTCATGTAGTAGCCCGGGAAACGAAAGGGAAAGGTCATGTACTAGTCCTGTGAAGGAAAGGGAAAGGTTACGTAGTAGCCCTGTGAAGGAAAGGGAAAGGTTATGTAGTAGCCCTGTGAAGGAAGGGGAAAGGTTATGTAGTACTAGTCCTGTGAAGGAAAGGGAAAAATCATGTAGTAGTCCTGTGAAGGAAAGGGAAACGTCATGTAGTAGACCTGGGAACGAAAGGGAAAGGTCATGTACTAGTCCTGGGAACGAAAGGGAAATGTCCTGTACTAGTCCTGTGAAGGAAAGGGAAAGGTTATGTAGTAGCCCTGTGAAAGAAGGGGAAAGGTCATGTAGTACTAGTCCTGTGAAGGAAAGGGAAAGGGTCATGTAGTAGCCCTGTGAAGGAAAGTGAAAGGTCATGTAGTATTAGTCCTGTGAAGGAAAGGGAAAGGTCATGTAGTAGCCATGTGAAGGAAAGGGAAAGGTCATGTACCAGTCCTGTGGAGGAAAGGGAAAGATCATGTACTAGTCCTGTGGAGGAAAGGGAAAGATCATGTAGTAGCCCTGTGAAGGAAAGGGAAAGATCATGTAGTACTAGCCCTGTGAAGGAAAGGGAAAGATCATGTAGTACTAGCCCTGTGAAGGAAAGGGAAAGGTCATGCAGTAGCCCTGGAAACAAAAGGGAAAGGTCATGTAGTAGCCCTGGGAACGAAAGGGAAAGGTCATGTACTAGTCCTGTGAAGGAAAGGGAAAGGTTATGTAGTAGCCCTGTGAAGGAAAGGGAAAGGTTATGTAGTAGCCCTGTGAAGGAAGGGGAAAGGTTATGTAGTACTAGTCCTGTGAAGGAAAGGGAAAGATCATGTACTAGTCCTGTGAAGGAAAGGGAAAGGTCATGTCGTAGCCCTGGGAACGAAAGGGAAAGGTCATGTACTAGTCCTGGGAATGAAAGGGAAAGGTCATGTACTAGTCCTGTGAAGGAAAGGGAAAGGTTATGTAGTAGCCCTGTGAAAGAAGGGGAAAGGTCATGTAGTACTAGTCCTGTGAAGGAACCGGAAAGGTCATGTAGTAGCCCTGTGAAGGAAAGTGAAAGGTCATGTAGTACTAGTCCTGTGAAGGAAAGGGAAAGGTCATGTAGTACTAGTCCTGTGAAGGAAAGGGAAAGGTCATGTAGTAGCCCTGTGAAGGAAAGGGAAAGGTCATGTAGTAGCCCTGTGAAGGAACGGGAAAGGTCATGTAGTAGCCCTGTGAAGGAAAGGGAAAGGTCATGTAGTAGCTCTGTGAAGGAAAGGGAAAGGTCATGTAGTAGCTCTGTGAAGGAAAGGGAAAGGTCATGTACCAGTCCTGTGGAGGAAAGGGAAAGATCATGTAGTAGCCCTGTGAAGGAAAGGGAAAGATCATGTAGTACTAGCCCTGTGAAGGAAAGGGAAAGATCATGTAGTACTAGCCCTGTGAAGGAAAGGGAAAGGTCATGTACCAGTCCTGTGAAGGAAAGGGAAAGATCATGTAGTACTAGCCCTGTGAAGGAAAGGGAAAGGTCATGCAGTAGCCCTGGAAACGAAAGGGAAAGGTCATGTAGTAGCCCTGGGAACGAAAGGGAAAGGTCATGTACTAGTCCTGTGAAGGAAAGGGAAAGGTTATGTAGTATCCCTGTGAAGGAAAGGGAAAGGTTATGTAGTAGCCCTGTGAAGGAAGGGGAAAGGTTATGTAGTACTAGTCCTGTGAAGGAAAGGGAAAGATCATGTACTAGTCCTGTGAAGGAAATGGAAAGGTCATGTCGTAGCCCTGGGAACGAAAGGGAAAGGTCATGTACTAGTCCTGGGAACGAAAGGGAAAGGTCATGTACTAGTCCTGTGAAGGAAAGGGAAAGGTTATGTAGTAGCCCTTTGAAAGAAGGGGAAAGGTCATGTAGTACTAGTCCTGTGAAGGAACCGGAAAGGTCATGTAGTAGCCCTGTGAAGGAAAGTGAGTGGTCATGTAGTACTAGTCCTGTGAAGGAAAGGGAAAGGTCATGTAGTACTAGTCCTGTGAAGGAAAGGGAAAGGTCATGTAGTAGCCCTGTGAAGGAAAGGGAAAGGTCATGTAGTAGCCCTGTGAAGGAATGGGAAAGGTCATGTAGTAGCCCTGTGAAGGAAAGGGAAAGGGTCATGTAGTAGTCCTGTGAAGGAAAGTGAAAGGTCATGTAGTATTAGTCCTGTGAAGGAAAGGGAAAGGTCATGTAGTAGCCCTGTGAAGGAAAGGGAAAGGTCATGTACCAGTCCTGTGGAGGAAAGGGAAAGATCATGTAGTAGCCCTGTGAAGGAAAGGGAAAGGTCATGTAGTACTAGCACTGTGAAGGAAAGGGAAAGGTCATGTAGTAGCCCTGGGAACGAAAGGGAAAGGTAATGTACTAGTCCTGTGAAGGAAAGGGAAAGGTTATGTAGTAGCCCTGTGAAGGAAAGGGAAAGGTTATGTAGTAGCCCTGTGAAGGAAGGGGAAAGATCATGTAGTAGTCCTGTGAAGGAAAGGGAAAGATCATGTAGTAGTCCTGTGAAGGAACGGGAAAGGTCATGTAGTAGACCTGGGAACGAAAGGGAAAGGTCATGTACTAGTCCTGGGAATGAAAGGGAAAGGTCATGTACTAGTCCTGTGAAGGAAAGGGAAAGGCTATGTAGTAGCCCTATGAACGAAAGGGAAAGGTCATGTACTAGTCCTGTGAAGGAAAGGGAAAGGTTATTTAGTACTAGC
>JAVVLW010000103.1:0-39000 GCA_034401795.1 Chaetoderma sp. LZ-2023a | reverse complement strand
AAAATCTAAAATTTTCTCAAGTTAAAATTTTGCAGCAGTAATTTTGAAATTCAATATATCAGTTGTCACATAGTTATATTTTAGTCCAGAATCTCTAGTCTTATTGGTTAAATATAGCTTTAAAGATAGGCCCCTCTAAGCATCAGCAGGATTTAAGGATGGCAGCCATTTCGAAAGCCGAAAACCACACTATGAGGACAGATATATATTGTGTAGAATAACTGCTAATCCAACTTATAAAAAACCCATTGGTAGGCATAAATAACTTGTATTTTTCATGCGTTGCAAAATTTAGTTCAAGCATTATGTATTTTTTCTATATCACCCTATCAAACACAGTTAGCACGGTACTGTAGTACCCACGGTACCTTAGTACTCAACCCTACTTCCATGATAACATTCCCATATGTGGTGGATCTGGGATATGGCCCATAATAATAATTTAAATAATTAAATCTTGCCCATATGAGGGCAGAGATGGCATGGTCCAGCACTTGTCATAGCGGCCGGCCGTTGTCCATCTGTCCATCAAACCGCATCCCCTCCTTAACACGTTGACCGATTTCAACCAAATTTTGGCTGGAAGGATCCTATATGGCTATATGGGGCTTGTTTTCGTGAGTGACTTGGCTCTTGGAACCGCAAACCCAGGAACCACGAACCAGAAACAACATTTATGCAAATTGACAAGGGTTGCCGATTGCAATTTCGTGGCAATGTTCTGAACCAACAAGCATTCTAAATTACATTAACTGTAGTAATTAATTTGATCGTGTATCGATGGACTTCAATTTCAGTCTATGTAAATCGCAGATGAACGCATACAATAAAAATATTGACAAGATCTCGTCATTCAAATAAGTTGTGAAATTGACCTTGGCATCGCCATCTTGAAATTTACGAACCAGTAACCATTGGTAACAATGAACCGAGATCAAAACTTGGTCACTGGTTCAATGAACCAAGTCAGTGAATCTTCAACTTCCGGAACGCCAAAACGCATGAACCATGGACTGCATCAGTCAAGCACTGACTGCATCAGTCACGAAAATGAGCCCTTGGTGGTAGGCTCCAGATCTGTTCATAGTTTTGCACATCCGGGCATCTTGAGATCTGCCTCCATTAAAGTTGGGGCAAGCTTACTACATGCTAAAGAGGACTGACCATAGCAATGCATCGTTTACATTTTCCATGACGCTCAAACCATAAAATCATATATATCTGAGAATCTGTAATAACCCCGCCAGGTAGCAGAAAACATCAAATCGTGAGTGAATTTTGCAAGATAGTAAAGAAAATGTAATTACGGTTTTATGGCCCATTGCTTGTAATGTTAAATTAGTCCCTCCAAAAATGGCGTCGCTCCCAGGGTATTGTGGAAATTTGATTGTGATGACGTCATCACGATTCTATGAATTCAAAGTTTTGATTGGTTAATTTTTTGATCTTAGATTTTCCAAAAAGTATGGTATCTGGAAATTCTTTAAAACGCTACTCTTCCAATATGATTGGCTCAATTTTGACGAAAGGTTGGTGGAATAATCCTTTGATGGTACACTTAAACACTTCTAGAACGAGAATTTTAAGGGGTCAGTTTTTTCGCCGGCCATCTGGGATTTTCTAAAAATTTCTGGAAATCAGTTAAAAGTCCAGTTCCTCATTAACCACTTGGCCGATTTCAAGCAAACTTGGTGTAATATTGTGCTCTAAATATTTTCTTAAATGTTGCCTTTGTTGTCAGAGAGGCGTGGGAGAAACTACTGGAGTTAGTGAAATGTGAAATCATCAGTACAATCAGTGATGATAACATGGATGCATATCTCCTCAGGTAAGCGTGATCATCAGTGATGATAGCGTTGATGTATATCTCCTCAGGTAAGCCTGAGCGTGATCAGTCATGATAGCATGGATGTATACCTCCTCAGGTAAGCATGATCATCAGTGATGATAGCGTGAATGCATATCTCCTCAGGTAAACATGACCATCAGTGGTGATGGCGTGGATGCATATCTCCTCAGGTATGCATGATCATGAGTGATGATAGTATGGATGTATATCTCCTGAAGTAAGCATGATCATCAGTGATGATAGCGTGAATGCATATCTCCTCAGGTAAACATGACCATCAGTGGTGATGGCGTGGATGCATATCTCCTCAGGTATGCATGATCATGAGTGATGATAGTATGGATGTATATCTCCTGAAGTAAGCATGATCATCAGGGATGATAGCGTGGATGTATATCTCCTCAGGTAAGCATCAGTGATGATAGCATGGATGTATATCTCCTCCTGAGGTAAGCATGATCATCAGTGATGATAGTGCGGATGCATACCTCCTCAGGTAAGCATGATCATCAGTGATGATAGCGTTGATCTCAGGTAAGCATGATCATCAGTGATGATAGCGTTGATCTCCTCAGGTAAGCATGATCATCAGTGATGATAGCATTAATCTCAGGTAAGCATGATCATCAGTGATGATAGCATTGATCTCAGGTAAGCATGATCATCAGTGGTGATAGTGTGGATCTCCTTGGGCAAGCATGATGATCAGTGATGATGGTGTGGATCTCCTCGGGTAAGCATTAGAGCTGGGCGGTATTGATATTTACATGACGGTATCGGTACCATGAAAAAATACCGCGGTACCACTGTATACCGTCATCTGAGCTTGAGGCATGCCACGAAATTAGAACAATTTTTTCCATTTCCTTTTCACTTCCATCTCCAATCAATGGTAAATATAGGTAAAATAAATAAATCGGCTTCCTGATTTAGAGAAGAAAAACATGGCTATTTCGACTGTTTAGTTTCACGATTTTATTAGGTCACTATTTTTATTGACGTAATATCATTCACGGGAATATCGGTCAGAGGGTGTGGTTGACTCGCTAACTATAACCCGCTGTTTGAGACATTGGGTGCACTATTTTCAATCTGGATTGTTCTTGCTATTAATGCCTGCGCCCAGCAAACGGTAAATTTTATTTTGGCAGTCGAGCGCTTTTGCTAAACAGAGTCCTGACAAAATCCGCAAGTGTTGTACTCTTTTATTTCTGTTGGAGTCATATATTCTGTTACTCGCGAAAACAGGCCTATACACATACGTATAACACGACTTTGAATATAGCCGATTCCAAAGCTTCTGATAATTACTGAGTACCCGATGTACGGACTCGTTACTCGCCATGCTTCACGTGAACAATGCGTCTAAAAAGCTATTTCCGCGAACTTCCGACGTGTAGCCAGTTGAAAAATTAATTACAAAAACTAAAACACTATAATTTTTAGGTGTCGTTACTTAAACTGGATTTAATCCTTAAAGAAATTTCATAAAACAAGCCAGAAAAATAAAAAAATAAGGACTTCAACGCTGCTCATTGTTAATAAATTAGCACGTGCTCAAAACGGCACGAGCAAATACTACGTTTTAGTAAATTTTCATTGATAAATTCAGCATAGTAATGTATTTTCCCACGGTCTAGTTCATGAACAACCAATCAGATACGTCTCTCCGAGATTGCTATTGTGTTTGAATAGCACGCAGTTTGTATGTTATTTTGTTATTCTAGCGTGTTTGTTGGGTGATAGGGAATATATTATAGTGTAATTACTACCGGCGGACGGCCAGAGAATGAGTTTAGATGTTTTAAATAAAGCAATTTTACCGTGAGACTTTCAAGACGTACGTTTGACATACAATTCTGCCTGTCATTATTTTGTAATTGACATCTTGATGTTTGTTTTTACAACGACCCTTTCACCTCAACTCGGCTAATAGTTAGGGATGCCTGTATTTTTGGCACTATTAGCACCTATTTACCCTTGGTCAAGTCAGATTTTATGAATATATTTCGCAAATATTGCGCAAACGTTATGGACGGTATTCATGGTATTTGCAAATGTCAATGGTCACGGTATCGGTTCACGGTATACCGCGGTCCTCACGGTACTACCGTCAGAATGCCCAGCTCTAGTAAGCATGACCATCAGTGATGATAGCATGGATGCATATCTCTGGAGGTACACATGATGATCAGTGATGATAGCGTGGATTTATATCTCTGGAGGTACGCATGATGATCAGTGATGATAGCGGGGATTTATATCTCCGGAGGGAAACATGATCATCAGTGATGATAGCGTGGATGCATATCTCCTGAGGTAAGCATGATCATCAGTGATGATAGCGTGGATGCATATCTCCTGAGGTAAGCATGATCATCAGTGATGATAGCGTGGATGCATATCTCCTGAGGTAAGCATGATCATCAGTGATGATAGCGTGGATGCATATCTCCTGAGGTAAGCATGATCATCAGTGATGGTAGCGTGGATGCATATCTCCTGAGGTAAGCATGATCATCAGTGATGATAGCGTGGATGCATATCTTCATCTGTCTTTCAGTCATGCAGACGTCAATGAAAGCTTATAGTAAACAAACAATTTTGACAGCCGTCGACGTGTAGGATATCCAACGTAAATTTGTGCAATGTTAATAAATGTAGGCCTTTCTAAATATGACAAGTTAGTTAATCTTATGCACCTGTTGTAAATTATTATTGTAATGTTTTTGCGCATCTTCACTCAAATATGCATTCGACGTGATTTTTCAGTGTATACACGACAATTGTATACGCTCAAGAGTCAGGGCCAGTATTTGCCTCGAGTACATGTATGTAAACAAAATACTCCAGTAAAAGCGTGGGAGACTGTGTCGTTATGCGTAAATTTATACGTTGGCTACACATTACATTGAAATATCCCCTGAATTTACCTCCTCTCCCACATACATTTAGGGTACGCACACATGTGTAGTCCTATGTTTAGAATGACAGGAAAAACACTTTAAGTGGCAATGTATAGACCCGACCACTCATATTTGTCAATTTTTGGCATAATTTTTGTAACCGAAGGCAGTGTTATTGCCTTGTCCAAGTAGGTTAATCACGTAGCCTATGAGAGGCCCTGTGTCAGTCATTACTAGCATAATTTATATCCCTAAATGATATTTTAACCCATGTTTATTAAAATTGATGTTTTATATTGTCACGAATAGTTTGGCTTAAGTCTACAGGAAATTTAATTATATAGGCCTAGAAAATGTATCCAATATGGACCTAGCTTTCTCGATGCCATAGGCAAATATCTACAGCGGGTGGTGTGGGGGTGTTGTGTGTACGGGGGGGGGGGGGGGGGGGGGGGGGGTTATTGATATAACAGAGCTATATGATTTGGATGTACTGAATATATTATAATATCTTAAAACGCAATCTCCATATATATGACCTTTTCGGCATAGAGATATAGGTTTGTTCAAACGAACCCAGTCCTCTAATTTGTCCGGCATCCATCTGGGGTTTTGGCTGATTTTTAGCTCAGCTGGCCAGAATGGCCACGTGAGCTTATGGTATGACGTCCGTCCGCTTTTGCTTTAAAACGCTATTCCTCATTAACTGCTTAGCGGATTTCAACCTAATTTGACAGGAAGGCCCCTAAGTAGGTAGGCTTTAGAACTTGTGTTCAGAATTTTGATTAGACAATTTTTTCGGCAGCCATCTTGGATCTTCTAAAAATCAGCTTAAAGCTCCTCATTAACCACTGGGCTGATTTTAATCAAGCTCAGTGGGAAGGACCCTAGAGTAGTATGCTTCTGAATTTGTGTACAGAATTTAGTTTGGACAATTTTTTTCGGCGGCCATCTTGAATTTTTGGAAAGTTTACAGGAAATTGTTTGAAACGCTACTCCTCATTAACTGCTTAGGCAATTTGCCAGACTTGCCTGGAAGGATACTAGGGTGGGAGGTTTCAGAACTTGTATACAGAATTTTGATTGGTCAATTTTTCCAGTGACCATCTTGGATTTTCATTTTGGAAATCATTAAAACGGCTACTCCTCATTATCCGCTTGTCCGATTTCAACCAAACTCAGCTGTGTGAACCCTAGTCTGATACGCTTCACTTATAAACAGGATTCTGACTACTTGACTTTTTTAGGTGGCCATCTCCGATTTTCCGGAAAATGGGAAATCGTTTAAGGCGCTATTCCTCATTAACCCTTTGGGCAATTTAAACCAAATTTACCTGTAAGGATCCTATAGTGGTAGCCTCTAGAAATTCTATTCCACATTTTGATAGGTCAATGTTTTGGTGGCCATCCATCTTTTCTGAAAATTATCCGGAACCATTTAAAAATGATACTCCTTAATCCAGGGGTCGCATGGGTCATGGAAATCCTGGAAAGTCATGGAATTTGAAAATCTAAATTCCAGGCTTGGAAAAGTCATGGAAATTTGTCAATTTGATAAAAGTCATGGAAAAGTCATGGAAAATGATAATCTCCCTAAATAAAAATAAAATCTGATGGCATACAAATGTGAAATGGGGAAATAAAGCTCGGAAATACACATTTCCATATCTTTATCGCGGCGATCACATGATTTCATTCATTATAAAAGTCATATGTCCAACCAAAATAAAATGACCCAAAACAACGTAAGAAATAAAATGAGGTTAAATCCCTTCTTATGTTGGTAGGCCATATTAAACTCTTTTGTGATTGGAGACATTCCACTGAAACTATATCTGGACTGGAAGGAGGCCTCCCAAATAAAAACGGGCTTTGTAACGCCGCGAATGCGAATATCCCAAATTAATAATAAATATGTACAGAAGAGAATGTTTTTAAAACAATTTGAGGAATAAATTCACTATTTGCTACTCAGCGTATGCATTCGGCAGTATATTTAGTGGCAAGATTTTTGTTCATTTGGGCGATTTCGTCCCGGCCGAATTGGTTACATTATGATAATTAGATGGCGATGATATCTCGGTCTCGCTAGTGTATGGAGATTCCCCTGTATATTGAACGTATTTCTTGCTCAAAGTTGGTTTTATGCGTTCTATTGTGGTTAAAGTATGAAATAAACTTGGTAATATTAAAAGAATAACAAGATATTTAGCCGATAAAGGATTATTATTATTTTTAATCTAGCGGTAAAGTTACCAATTTTCGTTCGTCTGAAAAATACGTTTTGCAATATTTCTAAACTCTGATTGCGTGTTATATATACACCTGTGCAAAAGTTAAGCACCACCCTATTTTTACGCACATGCGAGGGTATATTCATGTGCTATGAAGAAAGCAATAGCATAAACATTTATGTACCCATCCATCTTAGTGCAAGAGGTAATACTGCAACTAGAGGAATGCTGCTTATGATGGTGGGGAAACACTGTATGTTTTTGTTTGAACTTGAAAACGAGGCCTGAATATGGTTACGTTGACACAACTGACAACTATTGCCCTACAGTTGACACACGTGGCTAGATTGTCATTAATGGTGTCTGAAAACGAAGTTTAACATCTGTGCACGAGTTTGAGACTGTCATTATTAATACCGGGTATATCCACCTTGTGCCTGGATGACGGCCTGGACACGACGTCTCATGCTGGTCACCAACCGACTGATACGCCATTGTGGTATTCGTTGCCATTCAAGATGGAGTGCGTCTGTTAATTCCTGTAGGTTCTGCACAGGAGGATCCCTCCTTCTCACCATGTTTCCCAGAATGTCCCAGATATGCTCAATAGGGTTCATGTCAGGGCTCCTTGCTGGCCATGGTAGGGTTTCGATGGCATTCTGGCGGAGGTATTCATGCACAGCTCTAGCACGATGTGGTCGGGCGTTGTCATCCATGAATATAGGGTGGGTTCCAGGTGCATGATTTACAAAATGAGGGACCACAACTCTATCCAGTATGGAATCTTGATATCTTTGTCCATTTAGTGTTCCAGGTACAGTCAACAGATCCAGCTTACAATCAAATGAGATGCACCCCCATATCATAACGGAACCTCCACCAAATGGAACTTCTTCCATGATGTTACGTTGGTCGTCCGCTGTGCGTCTGGACCTCCATACACGAGTTCGACCATCTGTGGCATGAAGCAGGAACCGACTTTCATCGGACCAGTGTACCCGTCTCCAGGATCTCATGTTCCAGTGTCTTCTTTCGTTGCACCACCTCAGACGCTCCTCTTTGTGGTGTGCAGTGAGGAGAGGACGTCTGACAGGTCTCCTAGCTTTCATGCCAGCAGCATACAGTCTCCTTTTGACGGTAGACATTGACACTCTATTGCGCGTTTCCCATTGCTGGCTGAGCACTCTGCTGTTGGTGAATGGAGATCTCCTAACAAGGCGTACTAGGGCTCGATCATCACGGGCAGTAGTCTTCTTCGGTCTTCCAGATCTAGGCCTGTCCTTCACCTCGTTAGTTTGCCCATGTTTTGCAATCAAACGACTGATTACAGTATGGTTAATGTTCAGCTGTCTGCCAATCTCTCTGCATGACATACCAGTGGTATGCATGCCTATGATTTGCCATTTCACACGAACACTTAACCTTCGTCTTGCCATAGCGGTTCACAATCAAGAGCTAATTCTCTCTCTACAAATAAACCATGGTCATGAACACAAAATTCCTAATCTTGTCGCCTAAATCTGTATGTAATGTTCTACACCTCAAACTGGACTTTTACATAACTGAACACGTGTGCTGTTTCCCGCCACGCATGGACATCAAGCGGCGTGAAGTCATGCATGCATGTGCATTTCGTACTTGGAATTATGTCAGCTAACGCGGGGAAAAAACATATGGCAGCCTAGTTGTACCATCATGTTTCTACGTTCTATTGTTTTTGCTGGTGCTTAACTTTTGCACAGGTGTATACATGTATACAGCTTTTTTGGCTCATATTTTGTCAAATTTTCCCATGCGTGTTATCTATTAGTGCGCAACATATTTGCGAAAGTAACAATTTTAGGGATTGGATTTAAATTTGTTCTTGAACACCTTGTCCAAATAGAAGCCTCGGCTCTAAGCCTTAAATTTGTTCATGATTTTTTTTAATTAAAAAAAATATGTCAATTTGCAGACCAAGTGAAGACTATTTTATAAAAAATGTTCAACAATAGTCTTCTCTTGGTCTGCAAATGGACATCTCTCAAGACCACGCGTGACAGAAGCCGGCTTTGGCTGATATGAGTGTTAAAGGGTTAATAGACAATTTTTGGGGTCAAAATCTTTACTAGAAATGGCCATATTGCTTCTTACCATTTTGACCGATTTCAACCATGTTAGGCTGAAAGGATACTACATGTATGATCATAGGCTCTAGAACCTCCATTCAGAATTTTTATTCATCGATTTTTTATGTGAAAACCTCAGAGTTTATTAAAAATGTACCGGATATTCTCACATGTTGACCCTTTGCCCTAGATAAAGTGAATTCCATATGATTCACTATATGCTGTTGAACATTTTGAAACAAATTTGACTGTCTGACCTAGCTATTGATTCTTGGAGGTCATGGAATTTCTTAATTTTAGTCATGGAATTTCAAATACTGAAAGGTGTACAAACCCTGTTAATCAATAGTCTGATTTCAACAAAACTTGGGTCAAACGATTCTATGCAGATGGTAGGCTTCAAAATGTCAAATGAGAATCTGCATTGGTCTATTTTTTTGGTGGCCATCTTGGATTTTCCGAAAACTATCCATGTCTATTTAAATGAAAATGGTTAAAATGTTAAAGGTTCAGGTGAGCGTCACAGGCCCTTGGGCCTCTTGTTATAGATTCATGACTTTAAAAATCTCCTCCGAAACATCTTAGGGTATCGATTCATAACTCATGAAAGATCATCTAGGGCAACAGCTGAACCAAGTTTGTTCAAGGGAACTCGATTAGCCTAATGCTTTCTCCAGAATCACTGAACAAATTGGGCCAAAATTTGGGCGATTATATACATGTAATTTAGGATTAAGGGCTGTTACAGTTTGTTCAGTAAAGAACCATGACCATTGTGTTCTTGTTACAATGGTGGTCAACTCCTTAGGGTTCTATTTATATTTAATGTCCTTTCTAGTTGAAATGCCTATGTTCCAGGTGAGCGATACAGACCCCAGAAAATAAATTTCACAAACACTTAATAAAAGAACAAACTTTGAAGTTTGAACTTAATTACATGTAGTCCCACTTCTCGTGTGTATCGAGCATGCTGACTGTAGAATTATGGCCACCTGAGATTCTAATTTCCACCCATCAAGTATTTTGCATAAAACCTTTCGAATAAAACTTTTCGAACTCCTGTTTTTGATTGCTGTAACTTTACTTAGCATGTGTTTTGTTGCGGCGATCTGAACATGGGATACATCACAGATAAACTGGTATTCTTAGGTACGTGTGGTCTGATGTGATATGGATTACTAGCTATGATGTGGATTACTGGGTGTGATGTGGATTACTGGGTGTGATGTGGATTACTGGGTGTGATATGGATTACTGGGTGTGATATGGATTACTGTGTGTGCTAATTCCAGGATTAACTGCTCAAAAGCGCTTAAGATTTATATGATTGGAATTTAGTCAATACAATATGCATTTTTGTAGAAGTATGTTTTCAGTTGAGTTTTGAATGATTCGATGGTATGACAGTACCGAATTTTTGAGGGAAGAGAATTCCAGAGTTTTGGTCCAGCATTAGAAAAAGCACGTTTCCCAATAGAAAGATTAGATGGTGGTATGACACAGAGTAACTGTTCGCTTGATGTGAGTGACCTTACAGGTAATTTCCTGGAAATTAGCGGTGATAGATAAGGTGGCGCCAGGCCATTTAAGCATTTATACACCAGAAGCGCGACTTTATAGTCAATGCGCTCCTTTACCGGTAGCCAGTGGAGGACTTTTAGAACAGGTGTAATGTGATCACGTACTTTACAACAGGTAATTAGACGGGCTGCAGTATTCTGGGCTCGTTGTAAACGGTGCATTTGGCTTGATGTTATGCCGCTCAGAAATGAATTTCCATTGTCTAGTCGCTATGTAATTGTAGCGTGCACTTGAGTTTTACTGCATTGTCATATAGCATTTTCCCGAATCTTGTTGATGTTTCTTATATTCATAAATATCGATTTGCAGATGGAAGTAACCTGATGATCCATTGACATCATGTTGTCAAAAATGATGCCAATGTTCCTAGCACTGTCACTAAACGGAATGCTGGAATTGCCAATTTGGACAGATTCAATTTCAATATTTGGCTTCAGTTGGCGTGAAGCGACCATAATTATCTCAGTCTTCTTCTCATTCAATTGTAAGAGATTGTTCAACATCCACAACTTGATGTCCCGAATGCTGTCTTTTAGGATTGCACGAGAGTGTAATTGATTGGTCAGATGGAGGGCCAGATACAACTGCGTGTCGTCGGCATAAAAGTGGTAGTCAAGGCCTCAGTTTGCTAGAAGTTTACCGAGTGGAGCTGTATAAATTGTAAAAAGTAACGGCCCAAGTACCGATCCCTGTGGGATACCCGAGAGTATCTCACATTCGGATGTGATATGGATTACTGGGTGTGATATGGATTACTGGGTGTGATATGGATTACTGGGTGTGATATGGATTACTGGGTGTGATATGGATTACTCTGTGTGATATGGATTACTCTGTGTGATATGGATTACTGGTTGTGATATGGATTACTGGTTGTGATATGGATTACTGGTTGTGATATGGATTACTGGGTGTGATATGGATTACTGGGTGTGATATGGATTACTGGGTGTGATATGGATTACTGGGTGTGATATGGATTACTGGGTGTGATATGGATTACTGGGTGTGATATGGATTACTGGGTGTGATATGGATTACTGGGTGTGATATGGATTACTGGGTGTGATATGGATTACTGGGTGTGATATGGATTACTGGGTGTGATATGGATTACTGGTTAGCTCACCTGGCCTGAAAGGCCAAGTGAGCTTATGTCGTGGCGACCGTCCGTCAACTTTTCCTTTAAAACGACTTCTCAAGAACCGCTTGAACGGTTTGAAGTATATTTGGCAGGCAGCATTCTTAGGGCATAAGGATCCAAATTTGTTCGAACATCTTGGATTTTGGCCGATTTTTAGAAATGTCTAAAAATTTTCTTCTCCGAAACTGCTTGAGGGATTCAAGGGAACCTCATGAAATATAATCCAGGGCAAGAGCTCAACCAAGTTTGTTCAGGGAACTTGATTGGTCAAATGGTTCGGCGGCCATCTTGGTTGACCTAATTTTAGCGAAAATTTGGCAGATATGATTAGGCTCTAAGGGCCAGTAAAGTTTTTCAAGAGAAGTTGATCCGTCAAAAAACATGGCCGCCGTGGGCCAATCAAAATATAGCATGTTTGGCGGCCATATTGGATTTTTTTATTTGATGGACTTTCAGGCTGATATTGTTTTTATATAGGTTTTTGGGTATTCTGATTTGCAATTTTCGTAACTGTCGGATAAATGGTTTGGCGGCCATCTTGGATCATTTTCCCCGCCAAAAGTTCCCATACTAAAGCAATGGGAAATTTAAAATGTATTCTTTTCGAGAACTGCGGGGCCGATTTCAATTATATTTGGCAGGAAGCGTCTTTAAGGCATAGAGATTCAAGTTTGTTCAAATGAATGTGATCGACCAATTTGGTCGACGGCCATCTTGGATTTCTACCGATTTTTAGAGATGTCTTTAAAAATCTTCTCCAAACCTGTTTGAGGGATCGATTCAGAACTCACAAAATATGATCTAGAGTAAGAGCTGAACCAAGTTTGTTCAAGGAAACTTGATTGACCAAATGGTTCAGTGGCCATCTTGGATGACCTAGTTTTCACAAAAACTACTTCTTTCCCAGAACAGCTGAAGTGATCAGACCGAAATTTGTGATATATGATTAGGGACTAAGGGCCATTAATGTTTGTTCAAGAGAAGTTAATCCGTCAGAAAACATGGCCGTGGTGAGCCAATCAAAATATGGCGTGTTTGGCGGCCATATTGGATTTTTTTATCTGATGGACTTTGAGGCCGAAATTGGTTTTATACAGGTTTTTGGGTATTCTGATCTCAAATTTGCAATTTTCGAAACTGTCGGATAAACGGTTTGGTGGCCATCTTGGATCATTTTCCCGCCAAAAGCTTCCATACTAAAGCAACAGGAAATTTAAAACATTTTCTCGAGAACTACTGGGCCGTGTTGAATTATATTTGGCAGGAAGCATCCTTATGCCATAGAGATTTCATTTTGTTCAAACGAAGCTGATCGGCCAATTTGGCCGGTGGCCATCTTGGATTTTGGCCGATTTTTAGAAATGTCTAAAAATCTTGTTCTCCGAAATGGCTTGGGGAATCGATTCAAAACTTATGAAACCTCATCTAGGCAAAGCGGTAAGCCAAGTTTGTTCAAGACGACTTGATTGACCGAATGGTTTGGCAGCCATCTTGGATGACCCAGTTTTCCTGAAAATGACTTCTCCAGAACCGCTGAATGGATCAGGCCAAAATTTGGGAGATATGAATAGGGACTAAGGGCCATTAAAGTTTGTTCAAGGGAAGTTGCTCCGTCAAAAAAGCATGGCCGTCGTGGGCCAATCAAAATGTAGCGTGTTTGGCGGACATATTGGATTTTTTTATTTGATGGATTTTGAGGCCAGAATTGGTTCTATATATGTTTTTCGGTATTCTGAGCTCAAATTTGCAATTTTCGAAACTGTCAAATAAATGGCTGGGTGGCCATCTTGGATAATTTTCTCATCAAAAGCTCCCATGCTAAAGCAATTTAAAATTTAAAATGTCTTCTCGAGAACTACCAGGCCGATTTCAATTAAATTTGCTATGAAGCATCCTTAGGGCATAAGGATCCAAGTTTGTTCAAATGAACCAGATCGGCCAATTTGCCTAGCAGCCATTTTGGATTTCGGCCAATTTCAGGAAATGTCTTTAAAAATCTTCTCTGAAACCACTTGGGGAATTTTCATCTAGGCCAAGAGGTAAGCCAAGTATGTTCAAGAGGACTTGATTGACCAAATGGTTCGGTGACCATCTTGGATTACCTGGTTTTCACGAAAATGACGCCTCCAGACCCGCTAAAGGGATCAGGTTGAAATTTGGGCCATTAAAATTTGTTCACGGGAAGTTGATCCATCAAAAAAACATGGGCGCCGTGGGGCAATCAAAATGTAGTGTGTTTGGCGGCCATATTGCACTTGCAAAAATGTCTACAAACTCATTTAAAAGACAGCTAAACCAGGCACCAACAATTTGGACACAAATTGATGGTGCTCCAGGTGAGCGACACGGCCCCTTGGGCCTCTTGTTGTGATTTGGATTACTGGTTGATACATCACACTGGCTAACGGCGCAATGAATTTCAACAAATTCACCACTTTATAATTCACCAATATATGCATATCATCAGTAAAGGCGATACAAGGAGTTGCCATTTCTTTAAAGATAAATCTGATCAACGTTGGTTGCGCTTATTCTTTTATTCATTCAATAAGCTTAGATATGTGAAGGGGTTTCACATGTGTATGTCAGTCGATGGCCTCCGTCGTGCCCTTTTGGATCTTAGATATTTTACTGAAATTGTTTCTCAGACAACTGTCAGAGCAACTAATTTTCTACCGATGGAGAATCCCCTGGGATTGAGGACACCACTCCCTGACCCTCCCCCAAATCTGAGCAACTGTCAGATTCTTCTTCTGGATCCGCCACTTTTAGACAACCTCATAATTCTTTAATACAGGAGGAGGGTACCGTGGTGGGTGGGATGATGTGGGTTTGAGGGCACTGGGCGTAAAGTAAGTGTTATAGTGGCATATCAGATAGTTTGTGCCAAGTAATATATGGAATATTTTACAGGGAAAGACCCGTACACCCCCTGCTCAGCTTGGTTCTAGATACAAATGAAAACCCCCTGCACACTCCCTGTTCGGCTTAACTGCACACTGAAGACCCCTGCACCCCATTCTCGACTTAACTCTAGACTGAGAAGAGCCCTGCACTCCCTGTTCAGCTTGACTCTACACACTGAAGCCCCCTGCACCCCTTGTAGATCAGCTTGGCTGTAGACAGAGAAGAGCCCTGCACTCCCTGTTCAGCTTGACTCTACACACTGAAGACCCCTGCACCCCTTGTAGATCAGCTTGGCTGTAGACAGAGAAGAGCCCTGCACTCCCTGTTCAGCTTGACTCTACACACTGAAGACCCCTGCACCCCTTGTAGATCAGCTTGGCTGTAGACAGAGAAGAGCCATGCACTCCCTGTTCAGCTTGACTGTACACACTGAAGACCCATGCACCCCTTGTAGATCAGCATGGCTGTAGATAGAGAAGAGCCCTGCACTCCCTGCTTGGCATGACACCACACTGATGACCCCCTGCAGCCTGTGCTCGACTTGGCTATGCACAGATATGTCCGATTTAAGCTTTATGTGTGCCTCTCCTCCAAGATTGCTTGCTCCACCCTTGTTATGGTGAGCAGAGATGAGAATGTACATGACATTAACCGTGCTACATGTAGCTAGTGAGGTCCAGATTAATTTCCTCCTTTGTAGCTTATAGCTAGTGAGGTCCAGATTAATTTCCTCCTTTGTAGCTTATAGCTTAGCTATATATACTTACATGTATGCTGACACATTTTCATATTTGTTTTACATACCAGCGAGAGCAGTATGTACATCAGCCAGCGGCGCTTCATCCTGAAAACATGCGGCACAACCACTCTGCTTTTGGCCGTCGAGCCACTGCTCGAGATGGTCAGTCATCACTGTGGATTGGACAAGGTGGATGTAAGTCACCAATTATCATTTAAGCTCTAATCCTTTCCTTGGCCAAACAGGCCTCTCCAGTGGGTTTGCGAAATGTCTATTTACAGGGCCAGAGATGCCTATTTTTAAATTAACAATAGGAATTACTGACTCGATAAATGAAAATAGCTTTCTCCTGACCTGACTAAGCCCAGCTTTGAACTAGTTAACCCTTGTATGGCCTAGCTGGCTCAAACACAGCCTCTACAGTGATCTTGAGGCAGGCCATGCGTTTAAAACCTATCACTGGAGTCATTCCAGTCATGTCAGTTGTAAAATTAAAAAAATTAAAGGATAACTAATCTCATCTCTTGATAGCTATTCGGGTGATCTAATATGCTACTCATAAACTATCCAGGTAGTTTTAAGCTTTTTATCATGCCGTTAAAGAAATATACATGTATTCAGGCTTTAGTACATGTAGCTAAATGTTGGTACATTTCTACACTCTAGTCATGATTTACTTTTCAACCATTTAGAAGAAACCTAGCGTGTCTACCTCGTTATATCCAGTCAGTCATAGAGATGCCAGCTATAGTTTGACGATGTGGTGTAAAAGCAACCATACAGGTAAGCTGTTCACTATTTTGAAACTAATTTGACTGGAAGTTTTTGCTGCCTTAGGCAGCAACAGCTTCCAGTCAAATTAGTTTCAAAATATTCAACAAGAAGAGTATGACATAATAAAGAATGTAATGCATTGGCACTTACATGACATCACACACTCGCTTGTGGAGACAAAATGTTGGCGATCACTGTTCAACATTAACACGATATTACAAAGCAGATAATTGTGATACAGATAAGGGAACGTGACAGGATATGAAGGATATGGAATCTATAAACTGTAATCTATCGGTGCAATGCACCATTTGAGATTTGAGATGAGTTTAGCATCCCTTTAAGTAAATTTTCGTGACAAATCTGAATCATTAAAGCTAGGATTCCATTAATGTGTATGCGTACATGTATGAGTAATTCCGATTGTACGTCTGCGTTATTACACCACAAAAACATCCATTAATGTTCAATCACTACTTGCTAAATCAATTATCTGCATTTAGCTATCAGAATACGATTTTTATGCCTGCATACACCTCCCCATGCCTATTCCTATTAATATGGACCCTCAACCAGGCTACTGGTTAAGTCCATCTCCAGCCTACTGACAGATATAGACTGGCACCAGTCTATACTCACCCCATAGTGACGCTTGTCACTAAGCGCGCTGCTTGCACATGCGTACTGGAGCCCAAATAAGAAACAGATTCACTTTTCAATTATTCTGCTTGCAGAACAACTGCTTAAATATTCTAAAGTTTTTTTGTGCTTTGCGCTGTGTCAGTTACACTTTTGCCTTTTATATTATAAGGATTATGCCTAATATGAAGTCAATCCTCCCTAAGTTATGTGTGGGAAGTATATTCGTGGTTATATTGTATTTTATAACTATGTTCATATTGTTACCGGTTTTCGTGAAAGATCGTTCTCATTTCGGGGTATCTTAATTACTATGCCTATATCATCAGCTTAAATATTCTTCTAAAGTTTTTGTGTGCTTTGCGCTGTGTCAGTTACCCTTTTGCCTTTTATATTATAAGGATTATGCCTAATATGAAGTAAATCCTCCCTAACTTATGTGTAGGAAGTATATTCGTGGTTATATTGTGTTTTATGTTACCGGTTTTCATGAAAGATCGTTCTCGTTTCGTGGTATCTTAATTACTATGCCTATATCATCATATTAATCTATAGCATTCACCCAGAGCCCTTATCAATTTACTTCTAGTGCATTATAAGGATTATCATTTATCCCTATGCAAGTTTGCTTTCTTGTCGGTAGGGATTTTGTTTTCTGATTTGAACTTTCCCGCCTTTTTAAGAAATGTTTTTTATCTTTCTAGTCTCCTTTTATGATTTTCTAAGCGGTATGCTTCATTGTTACGTTTTGTCGTTTTTATGAGTCCACTAAATCGTCAGATAAGACGAAATGTACATCATCAAAATGTGATCGCCATCACTCAGCTGAATTTTTCGGGCATGTCTGTGCAAAATGTACCACTTGTACCCTCACAACGATGTGTGGGATTTGTAAAGGGTGGCCGGTCTCGGTGTCAAAGGCTTTCTTTAAAGAATTACCGTTTAAACAACCGCTGCCCTCTGGTCGTCCTTCCCCTACCTCCGTTGCTAGCAAGGTGAAAGCTGTGTCTTTTGCAATCTAATCTAATACAATCTAATGTATCTTTACCGATAGCAACGGAGGGGGAGCCTCTTCGGCGAATTCTGATGCCGTGCTAGCTCTTTTTGCGAGATTTGAATCGTTCGCATCTGTCTTGACTAAATCCCTTGACGAAAGGATATCTTCTGCTATAAAGGAAGCTAAGCAACAGGATGTTTCTTCAAGTTCTGACGATAGCCCGAAGGCTAGCGAGCGTTCCCGCAAATGGGCGAAACCGATCCCTCTAACCTCCATGCAGGTTAAGAAATCTCCTAAGCAGAAGTCTAGAGTGACTAAGCTCTCGAAGATGGGCTCGTGTAGTGCACCGTGTCAAACCCAAATAAGACATGAGGGTGATGGGCATAACCCACAAGCCGTGGTGGTGGAGGCTGAGGCTGACGTCCATAAGGCTGGTCCTTATGCTAATGCCAATTTTTCGATTATACCGGTCATCAAGGTTCTTTGTAGATCGCCCATTGCCAAGAAATCGATTTCTAGTCTTGCTAGTTCTTCCGGTTCCATTGTGGTGGACTCGGGTCCTCTGAACTCGGGCTTACTTCCTTTTTCCGGCGCTCCATCAGTTTCCGGTTTAGCAAGACATCCGGGTCTTCAGGATCTGGTTCTTTCTTCTCTGGCATCCATTTCCGGTAGGACTTCTGGTTTAGTAGGTAATCCAGGTCGTCAAGATCCGGTTACTACTTCCGTTCCGCCCGTTTTCAGTTTGACTTACATTTTTGTGGGACATCCGGATCCGGTTCCTAGTTCCGTTTCTGGTTTCAACAGCGCTTCCGGTCATTCCGGATTTCCGGAGTCTGATGACTCCTTCTAGTTTAAGGAGATATATGGGTTTTATTACTTCCAAGCGTAGATCTAGGAAGCTCTCTGAGATTAGGATGTCTAGCGCTTTGAAGCATAGTCTTGTTGTTGCATCCCTGTTTGGTACAGATCTTTTTGGTCAGTCAGCTCCTAATTTAATTCGTGCGGAATCTGAGCGCCTGAAGGCCTCTAGGGAGCTTCAGGCTCAAATTTTGTTTTCTAATCCGTCCTTGAAAAGAGATGTGTCTTCTGTGAGGAGTCCTAATTCTTCTCCTAGAAGAAAGAGCCTCAAACCTGACCAATTTGGGGCTTATCCTTCTAGGGTCATCCATAATTCTAATCTTTCTTTGTCCAATCATCAGGATTGATCCGTGGAGGAGGATCGCTTCGATTCTATTTCCTCACATCGTTCGAGGTCTCAAGGGAGGCAGTCTCCTTCTTCTTGGGCGAGAGGGGGGTCAGACCCCTTCTCGCCGTGCTGGTTCCAGGTCCAGAGGTCATTCTTCCTTTAGAGGGTTTCAGGGAAAGAGAGTTTGCAGGTATGGACTATTCCCGGGTAGGTCCAACCTTCTCTCTTCCCTTCCTCATCCCTCCCCCTCTTCTCCCTTCGGAGCAGTCGCTCCAGTGCCTGTTACCCAGCATGCCAGTAGGATGGCGCCTTTCTCTGTTTTGGGAGAAATGGCAAGCCCTCATTCAGGACTCCTGGCTAGTGTCTCAGATACGTTCGGGTTATGCTCCGTCATGGATCCGTCATCCTCCTCTTCTCTCCTTTTTCCCAGTTTGGACTCCGTTTCCCTCCAATCCGGAAAAACTGGTGGCTTTTGAAGAGGAGTTGGAATCCATGATTGCAAAGAGGGCAATAGAAGAAGTTCCCCATTGGCGAGTAGACCCGGGCTACTACTCGATCATCTTTTTAGTTTCCAAGAAAACAGGAGGTTGGCGTCCCATCATAAATTTGAAAAAGTTAAATCTTATGATTCTCACCCCGAAGTTCAAGATGGAGACGATCTCCCAGATCATTTCCAGTCTGGATCAGGGAATGTGGACATCTTCCATCGATCTAAAGGACGCCTACTTCCATGTTCTTATTCACCCTGCCTTCAGAAAGTTCCTGAGGTTTGCTTACAAGGATCAAGTTTGGCAGTTCCGCGCCATGCCCTTCGGCCTGACCACGGCTCCCTTCCTTTTTACGCATCTAGTTTCAGCCGTGGCAGGAATTTTACACCGTCGTTCTATCCATCTTCACGTTTATATAGATGACTGGTTGGTAAAAGCAAGGTCATCCTCAATTCTCTCAGGAATTCTTCCAGAAGTTTGCAGTCTGGCATGCAACCTATGGTGGATTTTAAATCTAAAGAAATCAAGCCTAGTTCCATCTCAAATCTTTACGCATCTAGGCGTTTCTTTCGACCTGGCCCGGGGTCTAGTCTTCAAGATCCAAGGATAGAGGCTTTATCTGTGGCAATGGAAATCCTCTCTTCTCCCGTGGTAAGAGCGAGATTCTTTTTAAGAGTGATATGCCTGATGGTCAGCGTAGAGAACGTGATTCCTTGGGCGGCGCTGATGAGAAGACCCTTCCAAATGTATTTAATGTCCCTTTGGAAGCAGTCAGTCCACTCTATTTACCATCAGATTCCCATCAGAGAACATTTGATCCCTCATCTAGATTTTTGGAGGGATCGTTCTCTGCTTCTGATGGGTGTTTCACTGGTAAAGTCCTCCCCTCAGGCGATTATCTTCACAGACGCTTCCCAGGAGGGTTGGGGAGCAGTCTGGGACTCCCTGTCAGTTTCCGGCCTTTGGTCCCTGGAGGAGTCGACAGCCCATATCAACATTCTGGAGTTGTGGGCTGTCAAGAAGGCTCTCCTTTCATGGTCAGATCTTGTGATAGGTCTCAAAGTCTCGATTCGGTCGGACAATTCGACAGTGGTGTCTTATATCAACAGGCAGGGAGGTACAAGGTCATCTCTCCTTTGTTTAGAAGTGTGGAATCTTCTCTTGTGGTGCCGCAAGAGGCAGATTTTTCTAGTATCCTCCCATGTCCCAGGCAGTCTGAATTTTCTGGCGAACCAACTGTCACATCCCAGCAAGTTCGCCCACACAGAGTGGCAGTTAAAGAAGTCAGTTGTCAGAGAAATTTTCAGTCATGGATCGTCCTCTAGTAGATCTGTTCGCGACCTCTCTGAATGCCCAGATCTCCTCTTACATGTCTCCTTTTCCGGACAGTCAAGGCCTGGCGGTGGATGCCCTGTCTCAGTCCTGGACAGGAAGGTTCACCTATGCCTTCCCTCCAACAATTTTGATTCTGTTAGTCTTGAAGAAGGTCAAGGACCAAGATCGCGAGATTCTTCTGATAGCTCCCTTTTGGCCCAAGAGGATTTGGTTTGTAGACCTTCTAGATCTTCTGGTAGACTTACCTCATCTTCTTCCAGTATCCCAGGACCTTCTATCTCAAGTAAGAGGTCTTTGTGTGCATCCAAATCCAGAAATTTTCAATCTGCGTTTGGAGAATCTCGGGTCTGAGGTCCTCGAGAATAAGTTTTATTCAAGATCTCAAGAAATTATTGATTGCCAGAAGGGAATCGACCCGTCAAGTTTACAAGGGTCGATTTAAAATTTTTGGTGAATGGTGTTCAGACTAAGGTTTCGTGCCCGATTCTGTTTCTATACCATAAGTTTTAGATTTTTTATCTTATCTGTTTGATTCGTTACATTTGTCAGCTAATACAGTCAGGGGGTATAGATTTTCTCTGGTGTCTTCCCTTCCTTGTCTTTTGAATGCTGATGTCAAGGATACTAAGACTCTTAATAGTTTTATTAGAGGTCTAGGTAATATTCGTCCTCCGATTGCTAAGCCTTTACCTTCCTGGAATTTGGCTTTGGTTCTTCAGGTTTTGGCAGGTCAAAATGAACCTATTTCTTCTACCAGTATTAAGCTTTTAACTCTCAAAGCTGTTTTTCTTGTTGCTGCTGCCTCTGCTAGAAGGCGTTCAGAGATTCATGCTCTTTCTGCTGAAAAGGATAGATTTATAGTTTCAGGAGACGGTTTGGTTTTATATCCCAGAAGGGACTTTTTATATAAAACTCAGTCTAACCGTTTTCCTGCTAGTCCGATCATTTTAAAATCTTTATCGTCTTTTTCGCCATCCGATAAATTTTGGTGTCCTGTTAGGACATTAAGAACCTACAGACAGCGAACCGATTTTAAAAGAGTCGATCCATCCCATTTATGGGTTTCCTACGCGGAAGAGTTATCTAAGCCGGTCTCAAAATCTACGATTGCCAGATGGATTTGTGAGACAATTAAGCTTTGTTACGAGATAGCCTCACCGGATCAAATTAATCTCCCCCATATTAAAGCCCAGGACATTAGAGACATGGCTACTTCTTTCACTCTTTTTACCGGTTCGTCTTTAGATGAGGCCATGCAGGTGGCAGGATGGAAATCTGAATCCACTTTTACATCATTTTATCTCAAAGAACAGAGTGCAGCAGCCGCCTTCTTTCATAACATTACTATTTTAACTAAAAATGCCGAAGACCATTTACCAAGCACTTCCCAACATTTTTGTTAGGACTGTGCGTCTGTAAGAAATGGTGAGAGTCTTCTTTTGGTTGTTATTTATTTCCTTAAGTTCAAGTTATCCTTATTTGTTAATCACAGTGTGATTGAGTTATATGCACTATTATGTTATTAACATTTGGATAAGATTGGTTTGATTTTTATCCTTGTTTGTTGATTCTCAAATCTCCTCCCACCTAATGTTTAAATGGGGCACTGACCAAATCTACGGGTTTAGCAAGTAGTGATTGAACGGTAATGGATGTTTTTGTGGTGTAATAACAACCCCCCACAGACCCCCCTTGTGGGTTGGTCTGTTGTTTTATTAACCACTATAAAAACATACTTACCGTTCAATCACTACGACCCGGCCTCAGCCACCCCGCGTGGTAAGATTTGAGAATTGGCCTTTAATATTTAGCACTTAAATTTAGAAAAGTGAATCTGTTTCCTATTTGGGCTCCAGTGCGCATGCGCATGCGCAAGCGTGCTTAGTGACAAGTGTCACAATGGGGTGAGTATAGACTGGTGCCGGTCTATATCTGTCAGTAGGCTGGAGATGGACTTAACCAGTAGCCTGGTTGAGGGTCCATATTAATAGGAATAGGCATGGGGAGGTGTGTATGCAGGCATACAAATCTTATTCTGATAGCTAAATGCAGATAATTGATTTAGCAAGTAGTGATTGAACGGTAAGTATGTTTTTATAGTGGTTAATAAAACAACAGACCAACCCACAAGAGGGGTCTGTTGGGGGATTTTATTCAAGCAATTGAACCTACTACTACTACTACTACTACTACTACTACTACTACTACTACTACTACTACTACTACTACTACTACTACTACTGCTACTACTGCTGCTACTACTACTGCTGCTGCTACTACTGCTGCTGCTACTACTACTACTACTACTACTACTACTACTACTACTACTACTACTACTACTACTACTACTACTGCTGCTACTACTACTACTGCTACTACTACTGCTACTACTACTACTACTGCTACTGCTACTACTACTGCTACTACTACTGCTACTACTACTACATAATAAGTCTTGTGGTGCTGAATGATCTTTTACCATCCATTACATAGACCGGAGCTTCACTCATCGCCTCAGCTAATATACGCCTTTATGTTTTACAGGATATCTTTTATTCAAGGAAGAATTTTAATAAGCCGGACAAACAGCACGCAGTCCACCGCACGTTTGATGATGAAGTAATTCTTTACATTTTATACAAACACATGTACAGTACAGCTCAGAATTAACTTAATGTACGAACGGGTCTGAAATGTGTGCATGATGCATTGAAGGCCCGTTTCCAACGCATCGGTTTTAAAAACACAATGCATTCACAACGCATCTAGTTAATTTTTTTGATGCATTTAAAATAATAAATATATGCATTGAGAACGAGCATTAAATGCATAAATAAGCAAGTTTGAACTTGTTTGATGTCCCCCAGAGATAGTGCCAAACGCGTTGTTAAAAGCAAAATGGGACAGACGCCAAATTTTAAATGCGTTTAAAACATTCATATGTGCATTGTGTAATACTCGGCGTACATACCAACTCCACGGCTCCAACTACCCGGGATCCAATCAAGCTTAGCGGTACATTACATTTCCTAGAAGGGGCAAAGGTAAATATGAGAAAGTTTTCCTGAAAAGGACAGCGGGACATAATATTAAAAATCAAAATTATAAATATTACGAAACATAAAATCATGATTCCCGGTTGAGAATTAATGTAACGTGCTTGAACGTTTTGCGCCCCTGAACGTTTTGCATCTAGTGTAAAAATCGTAAGCATCGGTTCGTTTCGCATTTAACTTTTATAAACATCCAGCGCAGCGAAACATGCCGACTGGCAAGATTTGACATAGGTTAATCATAGTGAAAATTGTCCGTAAGCAACTTCATTATCACTTCTACGCATCACCTGTGTTCGCGATGAACAGACAGCGAATAAACGCAAAATTATGGATTAAAGATATCAAAATACAGCTTATGTGTACCAATGCTCGACTAATGTAGACGCTTTTTATTAAAACATGCAGATGGTGTGGTTTTTATTGATAATATGATGCACAAATTGGTAGATTCGTGTCCGCTACCGCAATATCCCCATCGGTGTTCGACATGAAAAAAGACTAGTTCAGGGCTAGTTATGAAATACTATGCGCCCCTAAATCTGTAACATGTACCGATATCTCATTGGCTTTTCGCGGAAATAAAACGCCCGTAGTGATTTAATGTTTTTGTTTTTGTGACATTCGGTAGCTTTCGGATTCACTATATTGCAATGTAATGTAGCCGAGTATAACACATTGTTGTTGCCTCACTCGGGAACCAGGCCGAGGAAATGAGCAATCACCGCACCCCCCTCTACGTAGCAATAACATAGCTAGATGATAAATAGTGCCTTAATAAACCCGAGAAAGTTAACATTATAAATAGTCAGGGAGCTAATTTCACTATATTTCATGAACCAGACATTGTTGTTTTATTAGTTTAAAAGTCAAAGTGGGTGTTAAGATATTGCTTTATTGCTTTTAAAAGCAGCACCGCGAATACGTGTACATTTTGCGTTCCACCATTGTTGATCGTGGGTCACTCGGAGACTAGTTAAAATAAATCACGTCATCAATTTGTTATGAATGACAACGAGACACGTGATCAAAATTTCATTACGGTAGTAATTTTCATTCATTCATAATGCTGTCAGATGTCCAGCAAGCCAATCAAATTACGGCTACGCTTTTCCGAGAATCTACGACTGCGCATAATTATCGATCGGCGAGACAGTTGCGTGAGGCATTTCTCATTAGTGGTGAATTTGGGCAGTGAGTAAGTAACCGGGTTCATTTTGTTCTGTAAGAATGGAATGTTTATGTTACCAAGCAGCTGTATCGGAAAATTCTAATGCAACATACTGCCAATTATTCAACATTGAATGAGGCCTCCCCCTAAAATCATGACAGGAATTTCGCGAAAATTTACGGTACCCTGGCAAAATATAATTGCATAATGTGTGTATGCCCGAGTAATCGGTTGCCCTTCTTGGTCGACTCGCATAATGTCGTTATACCAGCGCGGCGTAATTATGAACGCGTTTCACGTTATCAGATTTCAAACGACTTGTCCAGCCAATATCATAAATGCGTTGTGTAATAAGTTCTGACGCGTTGTCAAACTGTTTCCAACCCATTTGTTTTACTTTCACACAGCGTTGTTTTACCGTTCACAACAGGAAAGTGATGCATCCATTATTTTAAAATAGACCTGCTTTGTACGCGTCATGCATGCGTTGCAGACGCATTTTATGTTAAGTTACCTCTGAGCTGTACTGTATAACATACACATGTATAAACACTTACTGTATATACACACGCGGGGTAGAAATAAGAATTTTGTTCTACATGTACAGAGTGCATCTAACATTTGTATTTTACCTGCACAGCAAAACATCTACATGCACATAAATTAACCCTTTCACCTGACATACACATGTATAAACACTTACTGTATATACACACGCGGGGTAGAAATAAGAATTTTGTTCTACATGTACAGAGTGCATCTAACATTTGTATTTTACCTGCACAGCAAAACATCTACATGCACATAAATTAACCCTTTCACCTGACACCTACATGTATGTATTCCATATGTCTCAGTTTAAACAGAACCATACAGGAAAACTGTTGAATATTTTGAAATTAATTTGACAAGAATCCGTTGGGCCTTGGGCAGCAACATCTTCCAGTCAAATTAATTTCAAAATATTTAACAGAATAAGTTTTATATCGTAAATAATTTCTTTTTTTCCAGTGATTTGTCGGTGAGAGGGTTAACATTATAGCTTATCAGGCAGAAATGTGCACGCACTAGAGCTGGGCGGTCTGACGGTAGTATCGTGAGGACCGCGGTATACTGTGAACCGATACCGTGACCGTTGACATTTCCAAATACCGTGAATACCGTCCATAATGTTTGAGCAATATTTGAGAAATATATTCATAAAATCTGAATTGACCAAGGGTAAATAGGTGCTAATAGTGCCAAAAATACAGGCATACCTAACTATTAGCCGAGTTGAGGTGAAAGGGTTGTTGTAAAAACAAACATCAAGATGTCAATTACAAAATAATGACAGGCGTATGTCAAACGTACGTCTTGGAAAGTCTCACGGTAAAATTGCTTTATTTAAAACATTTAAACTCATTCTCTGGCCGTCCGCCGGTAGTACTTACACTATAATATATTCCCTATTCCCGTTTCTATTATTTGTAATTTATTACTCCAAGCATTTTGTCACCGAACAAACACGCTAGAATAACAAAATAACATACAAACTTTTTACCTGCATTGTGCATGTAAAAGGGCCTTATTTCGACTCATGCACGTATACACATATAGACACATTCACCTTTCATCATTGATCATGATGATGATGTGTTCCGCGGCTTTGAAAACATCGCGCAGTGCTCTACAATCACTCCTTTGTCCACTGTTTCTTTAGTCCTCAACAGGAGTCCTTAGCTCCCTCCGGTTCTTGTTGGTCTTCTATAATACATGTAGTCACAATTGCATGTACCGGTAGCATGAGAAAATTGCTTTGGTTATTAGTTTCTTCACAAAGTATTGCAAGATATGTAATCATCTGTGTTGTCTGTCGGTTTGTTAGGCAAGATAACCCGTAATCAAGAGGTGTTTTGTTTGTCCATTTGATGGGTGAGATAACATGTAATTGCCAGCTGTTTTATTTGTTGATTTGTTTGGCGAGATAACTCAAGCATCTTCAACAAACTTGGGTGGGCAGTTGCCGTTAGGAGGCGGGTGGACGAGACATGGAATTCTCCAAATATTTCTTTAAATAACATTGGTTCTTCTGTTCTAGGTTGAACACTTGGACAGTTTGTTTGATGGTAAGTTAACAACATGTTTTATAATTTACAAATACCATGGCTCAGTATACATGCTGTGCTCCTAGCTAGATGCTTGTCGTGATCTAATGTATGATATAGTCAAAACTGTTCAATCAGTAGGTACGGTAAGCATTTAAGATTTTGTCATCTGTGGAAAATATATTTCACACTCGATCTCGATTACGTATATGACACAGGCTTAGCTAATTCACCTTTCCAGAGTACCCACCCATCATATGACGTCACAGAGAACTGCGTGATGTGTGCAATGACATCATAATGAATGACGTCATGAATGACGTCGATAAGTATGTCACGAACGCATATTTGAAGACGGTCTATGCGTTGTTGTACAAATTGTTTGCTTTTACTTCTTCTTTTCGATCGCTGGTATCACACTTGGAGAGCCGTTCTCAAGATGAAATCTGTGGTTTTCTGCAGTTCTTCCACAGGCCCATACAGCTTTTCAAGAAAAGAGGTTGACAAAGGCCAGATCTCTTCTCTCAGCAGCTGGTACATACTGCAACATTGAAGTATGTGCTCTGTGGTCTGTTCTGCTTCTCCACAAGGACAAGCGGGCGATGTCGTAAGGTGGAACCGCCTGTACATGTGTTGGTTTAGTCTGTTGTGTCCAGTTCTGAGACGAAAAATGGTCACTTGCTCTGGCCTCGAGAGATGATGGTAGGCATCTTCTGATTGAGGTGTTCTATAGAGGGACTTAATGATAGTCTTCATCTCTGTAAGGGTAACCATGTTTTCTGTCTGATTCTCTTCTGCACCCACCTTTGCCATCTTGTCTGCTTCCTCATTTCCTTGGACTCCACAGTGTGAGGGGATCCACTGCAGTGCTATCCGAAAGCATTTGATGGTTTGTAGTGCTTCTTCAAGTTGTGGCAGCTTACCTTTGGTGATAGCCTCAAGGACGGAGCGGGCATCAGATAAAAAGACAATCTGTGCAATAGGGTCTGCTGTTCTGCTGATGGTATTAGCTGCATGAACCAGTGCTTCGACTTCAGCTCTGTAGTTTGTGCAGTGTTTGCCTGTCGGTATTGCAGCTGACTCATGTTGTCCATTTGGATACTGTATGTGCAGTCCGGCACCTCCGCTCCTAATTGCATCTTTGGCTGATCCATCTGTGTAGATCCTTATCCATGTCTCCTGAGGGTACATTTCTTCCAGCATGGCTAGGGTCAGGGCCTTCTTGCTCACATCACTGTGTTCATTTTTGGTTGTGAGATAAGGTACTGTGGTGCGAATAGTTATGCTCTCTAGTTTGTTTTCGCAGGGTGGAGGATCAAGGGTGTGGTTTGGGTCTTCTATTTGTGCTGGCAACATTTCTTGGTGTTTCCTTTGAAGTGCTTTTGTCTCTCACAAAACTTGATCTTTTAAGTCTTCCTGATGACAGCTGTGCTTGCCTGATCTTCATCGGGTGGTTATTGAACGATTTGAACTTTGCAGCTTGGATCAGTGCTTTGCATTCCCTTCCTTTGCTAAGTGGGGGAATGCCTGCTGTCTGCTCCATTTTTTCTATTGGTGTTGATCTCATTCCACCAGTGATGATGCGCAGTGCCTGGTTTTGTACTCTGTCGAGGTTCTGTTGATGAGACTTAGCTGCTGTCATCCATGAGTTGGATCCATACTCAAGGTGTGGTCGTACGGCACCTAGGTAGATGGTCTTGAGGATCCTTTCATTGGCACCCCACTTTGTTCCTGCCAGCTTCCTCATGATGTTTAGCTTTCTTCTGGCATTTGCCTCTGCATTCTGGATGTGCTCCTTCCATGTTAATCTTCTGTCATATGTGACTCCCAGGTATGTCTGCTGGTCCTCGTACTCGAGTGGAGTACCGCCCAGTGTCAGATTGCCAACCTTGGTTTTGGTGGACAGTGAGAATAGCATGGCTGATGATTTTTCTTTGTTGATGGTAATACACCAGCGATTGGCCCAAGCTGTAATTCTGTCCAAGGCGAGCTGCATTCTGTATGTGGCAGTCGTTGTGTACTCCTCGGTGCACCAGAGTACGAGGTCATCTGCATAGAGGGCTGCTTGGATCCCATTGGGCAGCTCTGCTACAATGTCATTAATGAAGAGTATGAACAGAGTAGGTGATAATTAGAGCTGGGCGGTTTCCCGATAAAACCGGGAAAATCGCGATATTATTGTTATTGTTATCGTTATCGTCTCATTTCTAAAAACCGCCAATATCGTCAAATACCGTCAGTGACGGTATTGACAATTTATATATTGTAATAATTTGATAATAAAGCATTTCATGCGAATTTGACGAGTCTGGTCTCTTCATTTCCGTATTCATGGTAGTCAAAAGCAATAATTTTCGGCACTATTATTGCAGTAAATATATGTCTATGTGTTATATACATAGCCCTACTGTTCTTAGTATAGTTAGCCTTCCATGCTCAATTAAATGTTGTTCCAATGAAGACAAGTTAAATCTGAAAATCGTAGTTGCTGACAACGTTGAATACACAAAATAGCAACCATTTGTAAAACACAAATAAACTTAACTCAGCCTCGTTTTGATTATATTATTGGAATACCACCTTCGCTTTCCATAGCTGATGACGTGATTGACGTCATTACAAGGGAATAAATAAAACATCGACCATCCAAATATCCTAGCGGGATAAATTCACTCGCTAACTATGACGATAAATTCAAGCGATCTAACTAAACCGGTGAAGCCATAACTGCAATCCCTCTATTCTTCGCTTGTTCAAGAATAATTCAAGTCACACATGAGTATACATGTACGCTTGGGCGAGTATTGATCAGTCTATACCAGTAATACCATTGATATGCTGAATGCGCTAAAGGCAGCCGCAATATGAATGAAACAAGCCCGGCTGATCATGACAATAATTTCCAATCAAATTGTCTCCAAAATATTTAGCTAAAATCGGACAAGTTATTAATAACTAATAACCTCTTAGATCATCTTTTATAGAAGACAGCAGATCTTATAGGGCGGAATGTGTTGTATTCACTAATTTCGCGCGTTCTGGGTCATTGGCTCAGGCGAGTATTGCGCCATCGATCTATAGGGCTATGATCTAACCACTTTCAAGACGAATGCAGAGGCTTTATGGAAATATAATTTAAAGGAAATAATAAATAAAGAGCTGATTAGTTTGAAAACTTTATGGCCCAAAAGTTGTTACTGACATCGACAGCAACAACTTTGAGTCAAATTGTTTTGAAATAATCTGTATAAATAGCTGATGATTATTTATTTTCACACACTCCGGTAAGTCCAGTTTATAGGATGAAGTGTGTGATTGACTTTCATGCCGGTCGACAATGTTCTAAAGGGGTGGATGGGGGCTGGGCGGACGGGTGGGGTTGATTAGTCAATTCCTTATAAAACTTGACCATTTTCAATAATTAACCATTCAGTACCAGAATTCTGCACGTCAAGTATAATAATTTAATCAGTGATCGACGATTCTTATCTACAATTATACATTCTCTATTTTATTGCTAAAAAAAATTCAGGTAATTTTGTTATCTTTATACATGCATACACGCGCGCAGCTGATCGCGTCTTCAGACCTGGTTAGTCCATTAATTGATCATGTGCCTAATCGCGTGGTCTTCCTCGCGGAGAATTCATTATAAGCTTTCAATAGTAATAATAAAAACAGCTGATCGTGAATGCTTCACCAAGTAGCTTTCATTGGTTTTAACCAGGTCATAATCGGGTGCAGTGTTTAATGTTTTTAACCAATCAGATTGGACCCTTGGGATTCCCCTTGGAGATTCCTGCGCGCACAGTGACGGAGTTAAGGCCACTTAAGCGTATCTTTCTCTTCACAATGACAAAGTAAAACGTAAAAAGGCGAGAAAAAATATTTTATTTGTTGCTGAAACAAATATAATACAAAGTGTAGGCTTTGTTTGTTTATACATCTAAAAAGGATGGCTATTCATAGATTGGCCATATTAACCCTATCATATCCAAAATTATTCCAAATACCGCGATATTAGTAGTTATCACGATATTTTTCACAGATACCGTTATCGTCATCCCAATGACAATACCGCCCAGCTCTAGTGATAATACTCCGCCTTGTGGCACCCCTTGTCTCAGCAACACATTCTGTCCAGATTGTCCATCCACCAGCACCCTAGCTCTGCGATTGTGTAGGTATGACTTGGTCCATCGGAACATGTTGCCACCGATGCCTGTGCGCCGGAGCTTCACGATGAGGCCATCCTTCCACACCTTGTCAAATGCCTTCTGCAGATCGATAAAGGCAGCTAGCATCACCTTCTTGGCTTGAAAAGTGTCCTCTATGACCTGTGCAAGATGTGTTGTTTGATCTTCTGTGCTCCTGTATCTTCTGAAGCCGGCCTGCTCTGAAACTATAATGTTCTCTGACTCCAGGTACCACTGCAACCGCTGGTTGATGATGCGCTCCATGGTCTTGCATATGCAGCTTGTAAGACTGATAGGACGGTAGCTCAGCACTTTCGTCTTGTTCTTCCCTTTTTTCAGAATAGGAGTCATTCTGGCTTCCTTCCAACACTGAGGAACCTCTCCATTGGTCCAACTGAGATTAAAGATGTCTAGCAACTTGCGAATAGATGCATTACCAAGGTGTTGGATCATTTCATTCGTAATGCCATCTGGCCCAGGAGATTTCTTCTTTTTCAATTGGCGGATAGCCTTCTTCAGTTCTGCTAAACTAATGTCAACTTTCATTGCATCGTGAGTGTTGGTGTCTGTTCTTTCCTTTTGCTCTTTTCTAACCTCCTTTTGACGCATTCGTGGTATAGAATGTTGCTTTCTTTTGCATATGCTTTCGCAAAGGCATCTGCTGCCATCTTTCCTGTCAGTGTTTGTCCATCTTCTTCAAGAGTAATCTTCTCTCCCCCGACACCCTCATCATTCAGTGCTTTAGTCAGTCTCCATAGCTTTGTGGTGTCTCTCTCTAAATTAAACCCTGCCGTCTTTTCCCTCCAGCTTCTTCTTTTGGCCTCCAGCTTGGTCTTTAGATACCTGGCTTTAGTTTGTTGTAGCGTGAAGTGGTTTTCATGACAGGGATTACCCTCTGCATCTTCTCTGGCCTTGTCTAGTTTATCATGTGCTGCTTGCCGTTCTGTTGTCCAGTAGGGGCGGTAGTTTTTCCTGAACCCTCGAGGAATCGTTTCATTGGCAGCCTTGAGGATACTTGAATTAAATTCCTTGACCACATTGTTGATGTTTCTCCCTTCTACTGCTATATTATGGGTAAGCTCATTGGAATGAATGCCGAACAGACTCCAATTTGCCTTTTTGTAGTTCCACCTTGGATGTTGAGGAGAACTTGTCGAAATACTTCCAGAAAGAGAGAGGAGGACTGGGCGGTGGTCGCTTCCTCCTAACTGCGATCCGACCACTCTACTGAGGTTTCTGTGAATGTCTTCTGTACAAAATGCCAAGTCCGGCGTTGTTGTCGAGTGCCATCGGCGCGAGTAGAAGGTAGGCTGATCTGTGGGATCGTTGACAAGTAAAAGGTGCTTTTCATCTTGCCATGCTTCAATGTCTTCTCCTCGTTTATCAAGTGTTCTGTATCCCCAGCTCTGGGACTGGCTATTAAAGTCTCCCGCAATGAGGAAGTGGCAGTCCGGGACCTGAATTGTGTCAAGTGAGAGATTCTTGTCATTAGGGCAGTAATAATTGACAATCTCAATCACAGAGTTGCTGGTTGTTACCTTGATCTTGATATATTCTGCCTCTTCCATAAAGGTTTTGATCTGGCTGGCGTTCACGCTGTTTCGGACCAAGGTCATCACCCCACCTTTCTTTCTTCCTCTTCGATCACACCGGAAAATCTGGTAACCTCTGATCTTAAATGGTTTTCCTTCTTGCAGGTGTGTCTCTTGAATGCAGCAGATATCAATGTTGTTTTCGTACAGGAACTGTTCGAGCTCTGATTTCTTGTTGGTAACCCCTTCTGCATTCCAGTGCATGATGTTGATACTGGGGTTCTCTTTGGGTTTGGTCTTCTCTTTCCGTTGGCCAGTAGCTCTCCATCCTCGTCCCCTGGCTCCACAAGACGAGTTGATGGGACCTCCAGTAGCTGAGGGTGGGCTCCTTCGAGGCATGGAGCCCGGCGCTGCACCTGCCTGGCGTATCCTCACAGGGCGAGCACCATTTCGGTTGATTCGATCTCCAAGTGTAATTTCATTAGCGTTGTGCATAATGCTCTGGTTAGCCCCTCCAAATGTCTGGATTGACACCCAGTGGGTTACACCCCTGCGCCACGTTGAGGCCGAGCATATAGTCTTAAACAGGGGGTTTGCTTTTACTATTTAATAAATATTCTGTTGAATATTTTGAAACTAATTTGACGGGGCGCTGTTGCTGCCATAGGCAGCAACAGCGCCCAGTCAAATTAGTTACAAAATATTCAACAGCTTCCCTGTATAGTTTTCAGGAAATTGATAGCTAGGGAATTTGGGGATCGATCAATCCCAACACGGCGAGATGTGGGTGGAGCTTAGCTAGTGATGGGCGGGGCATAGCTCAAAATGGAAAGGTCCATTACAGTACCTACATCTGTTAGCTACTGATATTGCACTCTGCAATCAGATGGGTAATTCACATACCAAACATGTTTGAATTCCATCCAACGGTTTCTGAGGAGTTGTGGTACAATCAAATTTAGTACATGAGTTACTCATACATGTATGATTGCGGAGTGCAAGAGGACAAGTACATTTGGCTTTTCCCCCATGCGGGGATGAGAGGGGTCGAAAGGTCAAATTTTAACGTGCAGAAATTGAATGTAGTATAGCTCCTCCATGACCAGTGTACACAGAAATTTTGCCATCTGATTGATGAGTGCAGGAAGACATGTACATTTTGCTCCTCCCCAAGGACGTGTGACTGTGTGTGTGGTGTATGACTGTGTATGGGGTGTGTGGGTGTGTATGTGACTGTGGGTTGGTATGTGACTGTGTGAGAGTAGTTGGTTGGGGGGGGGGGGAGTGAAGGGGGGGGGGGGGGGGTCAAAAGTTCAAGAAATTGATTGTAGTGCAACTCTTCAGAAACCGTTGGATGGAATTCAACTAGATTCGGTATGAGAGTTACCCATACGATTCCGGAGCGCAAAAGGTCATTTACATTTGTCTCTCCCCCCACCCCCCACAGGTGTTTGGGATGAGGATCAAAAGTTAATTAATTAATTGTAATGCAACTTCTGAAACTGTTGGACGAAATTCCTCAAAAGTTGTGTATTTAAGTTCCATATGACTGGAGAGGAAGACAACGTGTACATTTGGCTCTGCCCCTAGGGGTGGGTCAACAGGTTAAATCAATGAACGTGGAGATTTGCGATGACGCGTCATTGACCGAGAAATTTAGGTAATTGTTGCTTTTATGAGCTCATTAATTATCAGGGGTCGAAATTCGCTAAATTTCACCAGAATCAATTCGGATTCCCATAAATTTGCTTAACAGGAATCCATGAGAATCCACTTTTGGATTCCCATATAGAAAGCTCAACGGGACACTGAGGGGTTTTCATTTGCATGCCATACACTGTCACGGAATAAACACATTGTCTTAGTACTTATTATACATGAAATTTTATATTTCAGAAGTTGCCCTTAGCACATTTCACTCTCATGATTCTGATTTTACGTTCAGGTTGACAAACAACAGACAAAAATCCTACCTGATACTACAAACTTTCCTTGAATTCATGAACAATCACACCATGATATAACTCAGTTGCCATACAAATTGCTGATCTTTTTTCCTAATTATCATATGGAACCCCATCCATATATAAAATCTAAGTATGTGTAATAATTAATACTTATGCATATCAGGTAGTGCTGAAACGGGTAACCGAGTACTCGCCAACGGTTACGAATTAGCGAGTACCCGGTTATAAAATCAATAACCGGGTACCCGGTTATACAACGTGTACCCTAATGCAGATGTAAACAAACTATGCAATATCGTCAGCTAGCGTTAAAATGGATTGTCATAGACGTCGATCGACCGTATGGAATCATTTTAAATTAACTGAGGATAATAAAAAAACACAATGTACTTTATGTCAGACAAAAATCGCGTATGCTGGATCGACGTCAAGTATGAAAAATCACCTAAAATTTCGACATCCAACTACATTAGAATCAGACACGGCAGACAATTATAAGGGTACAACTACCAGTACTGGTACTTCCAAAGTACAATCACAGCTCACATTTGGGAACCTTAATAGGCCTATGCCAAAGGGGAAGTGGCAAGACATTACCAAGAGTATTGTCGAATTTTGTGCTACAGACATAAGGCCACTGAGCATAGTGAATGGCGCAGGGTTTCGTAATTTGGTATCCAAACTAGATCCCTCTTACCAGGTACCAAGCCACACTACGATTAGAAACTACACAAAATATTACTACGAGTCCCTCCATAGCACACTCCAACACGAACTGAATGAACAAACAGCTGTAGCCCTAACAACAGATGCTTGGACAAGTTGTGCCGCAGAAGGGTATATCACAATCACAGTTCATTATATTGATAAGAACTGGTTGTTTCGCCACAACGTTTTGTGTACCAGTGAAATACATGATCGCCACACAGGGGACCATCTTTCCAATGTGCTCCAAGAACATGTACAGAAATATAAAATATCTGAGGGGACTATTTCTGGTGTAACAACTGATAATGCGTCTAACATTGTCCTGTGTATGCAAATATTAAAGTGGCCACACATAAGATGTTTTGGACACACCCTACAGTTAAGTGTAAACGCTGGACTTAATCTAGGCCCAATCTCTAAAGCTGCGAGTGCCGGTAGACGTGTTGCCACACATTTCAGGAAATCTGCCTTGGCAACAAGTGCATTGAAAACTAAACAGAAACAGATGGGGATTGTAGAACATGCACTGTTGCAAGATGTTGCCACCAGATGGAACTCAACATATTTCATGTTTCAACGTCTCTTGGAGCAGCGATTGGTGATTTTTGCTGTCCTGCATGATGAAAAAGTCACGAAGCAAGGTGATGCCCGAGTACTGGAGCTAAGTGATGACATATGGCGAACAATAGAAGAGATAACACCTGTTCTGAAACCACTGCAGCTGGCCACAGCTGTTGTCTGCTCAGAAGATTTCCCAACTTTGAGCATGATATACCCTATAGTCTCAGGTCTGGTTCAAAACCACCTCTCAGATGATACCACCGATATCAAGGTCATCTCAGATTTCAAGAGGACTGTCAGGAATGATCTCACCAAGAGATACAAACCTGACAGTGATCTTCACAAACAACCATACATTATTGCAGCAGCTCTGGACCCACGGTACAAATCACTGAAGTTCTTGCCAGAGGGTGATCAAACGGCTGTGTGGATATATGTCAAAACTCTATTGCACGCTCAACCAAATGATGACAGCACTGCAGCCACTGCTGAGGGTATGAATGATGGGACAGACACTACTATGATCACAGGTAACACTGACCAGAAATCTACAGAAATTACCCATGCCACAGACTTAGTGGGGTCTCAACCTAAGCGTTCTAAACTGTAGCAAGCAAACCAAACAATGGCTTTCCTTATGGGCGATCTGTACGACTGTTCCGAGGATGTTACTCAATGTGACAAAGATGCCGAACTCTTATCATACCGCAATGAACGTACCATCGTGGACATGAGTCCACTCAGCTGGTGGAAACTAAATGCTGGTCGATTCCCATCTTTGAGCACACTTGCCAGGAGATTTCTCGCCATTCCCGGAACATCAGTTCCATCTGAGCGTATATTTTCAGCAGCAGGAAACATTGTGACGAAGAAGAGAGCCTCACTCGATCCTGATACTGTAAACGAACTAATCTTCCTTCGAGAAAACTTCCATTACCTACTCTTCCAGAGGAACTGCTTGAATAATTTCAAATTTCCTCAGATGAGTCGGTTCTAAAGTTGTTGTTTCTAGTCAGACTGACTGATGGATTAGTTTTACCCGTTGTTTCTGCAGTTGCTTGTGCATTGTTATTGTTCCGAGGTATTCTCACGGTTGTGTTTATTTTATAGCATTTTACCCAAGTACCTGTATCTCAATTTCAAGCCAAACAAAAACATAATTATTGATTTTTATAGATTAAGCAGTTGAATATTTTGAAACTTAATTTATATATCACAATTTGATTATTCAGTACTATTTTAACAAATTTATCACCGACTTATCAGTGACAGATTTTCAAAATAGTCTTCTCTTGGCTTGCAGATGGACATTTCTCAAGACCACTGCCAATGCTGCTACTGGCCAGTTGATCACTAAAGGGTTACCTTGGCATTACAGCCATATCTCAGTTTTCATGTTCAAAGTAACACCACAGACTTACAGTCAGATTAAACCTTTATTGGCTAATTAATAATTATTGCTCAAATTTGTTTTAAAATTTTCAATTTACGCTAAAAAATAGCCATCTTGAGACTATTTTTGAAAATTTAGCACTAGAATAAATGGCTCGCTTATCGAGTCAGTCAAATTGTCTTCTCTTGGTCTGCAAAAGGACATTAGCAGAAAATCTAATTTTCCATATTCTTTCAGGGCGGAAAATGGTTTCCTATAATTTGAATAATTTCATACTTTTCCTGACATTCCATGCTTGTATACACAAGCATGGAAAGTCAGGAAAAGTATGAAATTATTCAAATGAAAACTGTGAACCCTGGACTGTTTGATTTTGTTGAAAGGGTCAATTGACTGATTTCGGATCTCTTGCTTATGCGTGATGATTGTGTTGTGGCACTGTGTGCCACAATGCACATTGATGAAACTTAATGATCAGCCATCATAATGATATTTATGAGTTGAATGATAATTGATAAGGGATCCATCTCTAGCTATTCACTGCCCATTTGTAGCTACGCTCTGTCCACGTTTTGCACATGTTGTGATCGATTTATATACATTGAATGATGAATTCCCAGAATCTCAATTTCAAGCTAACTATATAAGTAAGCTGTTGAATATTTTGAAACAAATTTGACTGGGGGCTGATGCTACCTATGGCAGCAACAGCCCCCAGACAAATCCGTTTCAAAATATTCAAACGACGTCAGCCTGTTTATTGAATAGTAAAGAGTCTAAGACATACAATTTTAAGAATTCATATATATACGCTTGAGGGACATTGCAATGTTTATGATGGAGCTAGATACGTCACTATGCATTCAATTGCATTGTGACATCCCCCTACATGGCTACATATGAGACATAATTAAGTATTGACTTCATATACTTGACTGACAGATTTCCCAAGATCGGATCCATCCATTGATAATAAACATGTTATGCTTCACATATATGTGAAATAGTGAATTATTGAGTAATAAATTGCCATATAATTAATTGGTTTGCTTTGCTTAAAAGGTAAAACCACATTGTGATTTTGCCAAAATTTGGTCATATTTCCAAAAATGTTGATCCCATTCCCAAAATTATTAATTTCCTAATAAGAAAAGTGAGTTACTTCATCAGGATGTTGAGTTTGTTCGAGTAAAGCTCTCTGACCATCTCGGTTACAACTTACCAGGGTTATTGTTAAAGAGGTGACCGAGATGTTCAACAAATTCAACATCCTGCAGAGATAGATAAGTTTTTTCGTTATATATTAGCCTCCCTCAATCCAGATGGAGCCTGTTGTGAGATTGTCTGAGCACAAGCTTTTGAATCTTCATCCATCCATCCATCCCACCACCACATACACCCCTGCTATATATATATATATATATATATATAGTATCCATTCTGAC